>MRSU01000920.1:0-29673 GCA_008369845.1 Trichomonas gallinae
TATCCCTGAGCTTCAAGAGTCTTCCTCACATCCTCAGGAAGCTCCGGTGGGGCCATCTTTCTCTTATACATTTTGTTATAACGTTTCTGTAATGCATGAGTTTTGCCCATTTTTTATCGAGAAAAATCAAAAAAGTGTCTTTTTTAACAAATTTTGACACTTTTTATTGATCTAAAAAATGACACCGTAAAGTATTAATTTGGCAAAATATATGTTTATGTGGCAAATTTTTTTCATGGAAACTGATTATACACCGTATATAGGTTTCCTCAATGATCTTCGCGATCCAATTCATGACATTGCAATAGAGTATCAACTCAGGCAACTAATTGATACAGATTTATTTATGAAAGCGCAGCGAAGACGCTACGGAGAATAATTTTCATGGTGCAAAACATGCTGTGTGGACTACAATCAAGTTTCATATCAGCTTAATCTTTCAAAAGCTCCTCTTGTATGCAAAGTTCTTCTTGTTATGAAAGCTACAGTTGAATCAAGAAGATCTCATCTATGGTGCAGAAATCTTTGTTCCTATGAAAATTAGCGAACCAGTGGACTACCTTGAGACAATTCGAAGGTTGAAAAACAACGAATTTGGTATGCTCCAATATAGATTATTGAAACCATATTTTGTTTTCCGATGGAATCGTTGCCCTATACGATCCGAGCAATTTGCCTATTATCTCAAAGTATCGTATAAACTTCCTATTCGTAGAAACGACACTTTTTATTATGCGAATCCAGTTTTTGAAACTTGCCAACCTTTTTTAATCTGGGGGTGGAAAACGAAAGACGGAATACACTGCACAGCCATTGGTGCACAAAATGTATTTAAGCCCGAAACCATCGACAATCCCATATATTTTGAAACAATATATAGCACAGCATCCACTTACGAAAAATTCCCACCGATTCTAGTCCTGATAACACAGCTTATGATACACATCCTGATTCTACTACTGATCACGAGATTCCTTCTAAGTCTACATATTCTGTTGATGAAAGAAGTAAATTTTACTCTATTACACAGGCAAAACGTGATTCTACTCCTGCTAACACAGTTTATCATGCAAGCCCTGATTCTACTTCTGATCATGAGATTCCTTTTAAGAAGACCGATTTTGTTGAAACAAGAAATAAATTTTAAACAAGTAGGTGCCTATTGGAGCCAAGCGACTCTCTCTATAGGTGTCATTAATTCGAAAATATGCAGTTTTCATTCAGTCTAAACATTTTGCGATAATTCATCGATTCAATGTGGACATGATAGTTAGAAAATATGCTTCATCAACAAAAAGACAGAAAGTTGAAATATTCTATTCTTAGATATTGGGAAAGAAAGCCATTTATTATAAATGCCGAATTATATCACATGTTTCGATGAATACACAAAATTATTTCGTTTTATTTGGCTGTTTAATGCTGAAAAAATATGTTTTATTTATATTGATAGTTTAAAATAATTTTATCGTATTCTGGCTGCCCAATATCAAGATGAAACCTTTTTATATTTGTGATCCAGTGTGTGATGAGTTTTTTGCTGTATCAATGAATAAATGTATCGTTTATTACCAATACTATCATTAATATTAGGAGATTTATGGCATTTTGCTTTTAATTTTCTAATTTATTTAGATAATCAACATATTTGAGTATTTTACAGTTAAATATAAGAGAATGACATTAATAGATTTCCAATTAGAATAGACAGTTAAGTAGTTTTTATTTAGACTTCAGAATTTTACAATAAATTATAATAATATCTCAGAAAGTAAATATTTCTGAGGAATATATTTTATATCAGTCCGCATGCTGCTTCAATGCAACTTTATATCAAATTAATTTTATAACTCTGCAATAACATAGTCGGAGTCGCTTTCTTCTTTAACTGCTTGACCATTTGAGGAGTTTGTGTTGGAGCTGTCAACTTTTGATGTATCTTCCTGGGAAGCAGAATCAGCCTTGAGGTTTTCCTCCAACTCCTTCTCCTTGATGTGCATGGATTTGTACTTGTACCAGTAGTAGACGATGGAGAAGATTTGGCAGAAGACGCCGAAGACGACGTAAACATAAGAAGCAAGCTTGAAGAAGCCGAGGAAGTGTAAGTTCTTTGGACCGAACTCCTTAACAAACATAACGCATGAACTTGCAAGATAACCAATTGAATCTGCGAAGTAGATAAGGAAGCCACTATTAGCCTTGGCTCTGAATGCAGCGATCTGACGATCAAAAATCATTGAGTTATATGGAACGTAAGCGATGTAAAGTGCAATTCCACTAAGAATCATCCAGACAACTCCGTTTATTTTATTGAGTTTGTCGTAGAGGAATGTAATAACGCCGAAAATAATAAGTGAGCAGGCAATCATGAAGTGATAAGAAATGAAAGCTTTCATATTATCCTTCATGAGCATAAGCAAACCGCATGCAACGACGATAACAGCAGCAACGATTAACTCAGAATAGGCATAGATTTCAGGCTTGTTGACATTCATTTCAGAGAAAATTTCAGGGGCAAAATTATCTCTGAAATCTCTGTAGGATGTGGTAACCATTGAGAAGATGATCATGATGACAACACCTGGGCCAAAAGTCTTAAGGAAATTCATTCTATCTTCATGTGTCATGGCAACTCTTTCTACTCTTGACGCTATATCTTCCTTTGTTGGTGGTGGAACCATTTCTATTAGGAAGGTGAACAATACCATGACTGGGAAGAAAATTGCGCCGACCAAAGCTGGCATCCAAAATTCATTGGCAACGTCATGCTTAACTAAAGCTCCACCTATGGATTTAACCGCACCTGAGGATACGATGAATGAGATGCACATACCAGCGCCGAGAAGTTCTGAAGTTTTACGACCTTCTAAATATGAGTAAACAATACCCCAGAAAAGGCCAAGCGGGAGACCATTGAAGAACATGAATATGGCGTTGTATGGAGGTGGAACAATACCAAAGAGAATTAATGTTGCTTCAGCTATCAGTGTAAGAGTCATGATAAGAAAGGCACGCTGCTTCTTTTCAAGACCAGAGATAATAACGATACCACTGAATTTTGAGATAATATAACCGATTAATTGTAAGATAATAAGAACCAGTTTGTAAGAGATTTTGAAGATTTTGTATCCTTCGTACTTGGATGCTGTGTATGTCTTTCTATATGCATACATCGAGAAGTAGATCGCGAAACCACAAACAAACGCAAGAGCATTTGACAAGATGTAGTGTTGGCTCAGCCATGGGTGAACTTTGAGCTTAAGGTAACACTCATCTGTTACTTCGAAGAAGGATGGAAAAGGACAAGGCATTTCCTGAAAAATGATTTATCAGATAATTCTCATAAATAATTCAATAGATGTCAAATAAATTTTGATCGCATTAAACAGGAAAATATTCACTAAGTGTTAGATGAAGTTAATACTTTTCTTAACAAATGATTTCGATTTTTGTGAATAAACAATCTAAGAAAAAAAATATTTGATAAATATAGTTATTTGATATTTCTTTGTGTTCTAATAAATTAAATTTATTTTTTTAGAATGCTTGTATGATATTAAAGATGAATATTATGTGATTTTTATTTTTGAAACATGATCTGCATTCTTGACGGAAGTCATTTTATTTAATAACATACATTAAATATACCATGACTGGCAAAACGATATGAATCAGACAATCTCAATTCACACAATATTTCAAAAAATAAACAATTTTCATAACTCCGATCACGTCTAGTTTTATTTCCATTTCTTTTGATATCCGATATAAAGCAAGATTTCGCAAAAATGAATTTAAGAAAATAAAATGTTCCATTGAAAAGGCTCATATGACATTTTTTTTTACACTCGAGTTTCGTTTTTGGGCCATTTTTTTGATATGTAACAGACAAATGACAGGATAACAATTCATATGCGACATATAATAATAACGGAATTCTTGTTAAAAAAAAAGATTGATCTTAATATAGTATGATTCCATGAAATTATATATGACAAGGTTATATGGAATGTTTTTATCTATTTATCTCCTTATTATATTGGAAAGGATTTTGATCAAAATTTAAACTGGCTTGTATTTGATGGTGACAACTTCCTAACAGCATATTAATAACAATTTCGTGATAAAGTAAGATCAAAGGTTATTTATTTCGGTTTTTGCGTCACATTAAGATCAAAAGTGGTTGAGAGTGATTGGTTGCTGAGATTTTGGCTTAAAAATGATTATTACACTATTTGCAGTTGAAAATATCTTGATGTATTATTGTGAAAAAATGGAAATTTAATCGTGAATACTTAAACCGCCCTCAGAGATCATAGTTGTATTCGTAGGCTTAATATTACTGTTCCTAGTATATGATTCAAATATCTAGTCAAAATAACCTGTAATTTCATATTTTCAGATTAATATCGAAAAATATAAACTTATCTTTGATATAATTCAATTCAGTAGCTCTATCTTATATCAATTGTACAAAGTTTATATGTCAAAATCATTGATTTAATGTCGATATAAAATTTTTATCGATAATCTATACAATAATCCATCAAACAAAGAACATTACAACACATTATATATAGAAATACCATCAAATTGGAATAAAAATGTTATTTCATATAAATTAATTTTTGTTTTGTATTAAGATATAATTTGTTGTAGATTTGAGATTAAATATGTAATGCTTGCATATTAAATAAACAATTTATTAAATTACAATAATATCTATTAATATTCAACAAGAGAGCTAATATATTTCATCCAGTTTTGCGATTTCCAAATGCTTGAGTAGAATTTTGGAGCTTCAACATTTCCTTGTGTATAGTCCGGAAATTCCTTTCTCGCAACATTAGGATTAATTTGAGAAAGACTTTCAACAAATGCAGCCTTGTTTTTCAGTCTGGTCCTTAGGAATGTTGCCAGTTTCGGAGCAATGACTGAATTTGTCGCAGCATCGCAAAAAGCGGCTATAATTACATTAGGAACAACATTTTTGTTTGCTGCTGTTGCAAGAGCCTGAATTCCAGTTGTGAAGTAATTCTGAACAACAGGAAGCATGAATGTCGAAGAATCTTTGACATTTATTATCATATTTCTCCAACTTATAGCAATTGATGCGATGATAGATTCATCTTTAAGTGTTGGTAGAACTTGTCTGATTTTCTGGTAAAGTTCCGAGGATTCTGTTGGGAAAAGTTTGATAATTGAAATAAAAGTTGGAGTCGATGTCAGCATCAATAAGAATCTAATAAATGGCCTTATCTGTGCACTCAACTGCAACATTTTAGCAAGGAAAGCTCCTAAAACCTTATGAGGAGCTTTGAGAACGTCATCAATGTATTGAGCAAGATATTCGAGATGAGAGAGCGAAAATGCGCTCTCACTGATTACACATTTTTCAACTGCGAGCAAATAGGAGTCTATTGTTTGTGAATCAGATAAATTTAATTCATAATTTGAAGCTGTAACCAATTCCATTGCGGGAACGAATAGTGTTGGTGGTATAACATCGGATAATAGATTCAAAATCTCGTTCGGATTGATTGTTAATGCTAATGCATCGATTGCGAGTTTTGCAGCTGGTGTTGGGCCTGTTAGCATCAACCTACGGCAAAAATCTGCTACTAAACATGGGTCACCCATCTCGCGAAGTTCTTTAGCAGCGCACATAGTTAATGGAACAAAGAATTCGTCTTTTTCTGATAAAACTGATAAAACAGGTAAAACTGATATATATTTCTTTCCACTCCAGCTGGAAATAAGAACAGAAAATGGAGTTATCGTTGAGAATTGCATAACTTTTCTTAAATAAATCCAGGAATTCCTGCAAGCATCATCTGTAAATGTACTTATGCATAGATCACATAATTCGTCGATTTGTTCGTGATATTTTTGATAAAAAAGCTTCAAAATCGGAATTTCAACTGTTGTTATAGCGCAGAGTACTGCTGTTGCAAGAATGGACTGGCATTTTGGTGTAACTGAGAATAAAAAGTCCCAGAAAGAGTTTCCAAGCGCGTGAAGTGAAATAATAAAACTTTCGATCGCAGCGTATCCGCTGATCAATAATTTGTGTATAATTAGTGACTTTGTAATCTGTTCTTGTGGATCTGTGACGTTCGTGCATAATTCGTTAAGAACTCGAAAAGTAAACCCATTTAATCGTAAAACTGCGAATAATTCGTCATTTGTTGGCGGAAATCTGCTTGTTAATAATGAGATCGGTGTTAATCTAGATATTGGCATGATTACTGAAGGAAAATCAATTAATAATATTTCTTTGATTCCAAAAGCGAGACATTTTTGAATTAGCGATATTAAAATCGGTGTTTCATGGTGTAAGAGATAAGGCAATGAGAAAATTGCACTGATTACTGGAATATATGATGAATATGTTTCTTCATTTACGTCGTTGATGATTTGAGTTAATAATTGCATGATATTTTGATCTGACTCACCTTTTTTAAGTGATGTAAACTGACGTAACGAGTCTATATACTTGATTGATGTATCATTTGGAATTAAATTCGGATTTGATAAGAAAATTTTAACCAATGAGCTCGGAATTATTTGATTTATCTTTTTGACGATATCAACAGATAATTTATCAGGTAAAGTCGAAGGATATTTGGGCATTAAATTTATAAAAAACTCTAGAACTTCATAAGCCATCTTTTCATTATCAGGTGTTATTTTTTTGTTAGGATTACATAATATTTGAAACACTAATGAGCGAAATACTTCATAGTGTGAATTTGAAGATTTAACATACAAATATCTCTTTAAAACAGGAAATAAATTCACATATTCTTTCGGAATATCAGCAGTCTGGGCCTCTTCGACACCAGGTTTATATAAATTAAAATCAGAATCAGTAATAATATTAAAAGGTTCAAACATTTTTATAAAAGTGACAATGATGCTCTAATTAAATAAAAGTGACAATTAAAAGTGACAATTAAAAGTGACTTTGATGCTCTAACTAAATAAAAGCGACTTTTAATTAAGGGAACAATCATTCTCTCTATATATGATTATGTGTTAAGTTAGAGGATACAAAATCTGAACATCACTATAGCAACTTATATTACTACTTGATAAACTGTCCTTCATTTTTAAAATCTCTGAGATATTTTTCCTTAAATAATAATATTCAATGCACATATCAATATCATAACATATTATCGCATAAATATTTATTATACTTTAGTCCTAAAATCATTCTCTTAGAATAGAAATCATAATGAAAAAAAAAAAAAAAATAATGAAAATGTGGATACTCTTTGATATTGATCGTAATTTATGTTATATGTGTCATAAAAATGATGAAAAAAGTGCTATTATGATAAATGTTTTATGATGCATATGAAGTATGTTATGTGAATAAGGGGCTTAGTCCAATGGAAGGATATGGAAGACATTTCAGAACTCTCACTCTTCATTGATAATTCCGTGATCCTGGTTCAATTCCAGGAGCTCCTAAACTTTTATTTTTGTGACTGTCATCATTAAACTAACTTAAAATATATATCCATCTCCATCATCTATACTTAACCCACAACTTACAAATCTCGAATTTTTTTTTTTTGAAAAACGACTATATATATTTTGACAGAAAAGATTTTTATGAATTTCGATCAACGTGATAATTTCTTCTTCTTTATATATTTCCCGATACTATCTCTATAAAATTGTGATTGGACATATTATAAGAAATGAAAAATAAAAATTTATCATAAATTAATGATCCATTTGATCACATCACAACAACAAATGATTTAGATGCTATGAATTATGCAATGAAGCCATCAAATTATTTTTCCCAGTTCCTGGAATAAATGTTAATACACAATAAATCATTAAAAAAAAAAAAAAAAAAAAACAGCTCTGATTGAAGCTTCAAAAGTATATCATTTGGGGATTGTCAAATTCCATCTTTATGTTCTTGGAATAGAAGTCATCAAAGCTATGATACAGCTTAGTTTTGGACTTCATATTTTGGTCATCATTAAATTGTTAACTCTTTCTCTCAGTTTCCGAAATAGATGTAATTGCAAAAGACATATACAATAAAACAGCTTTGATTTATGCTTCAAAAAATGGTAATCTAGAAGTTGTCAAACTCCTTCTCACATGTCCTGGAATAGATTTCAACGCAAAAGACTAGATTAAACAATGCTTCATGTTTCCACATTTTGCTTCATTAATATATAATACACGCAAAAAAGCCATTTATTCTACAAACAAAGAAAAATAATATAATAATTTTGAGCTTCAATTTAATACTCAATAAGCTCTTCTATGAAGTCTCTCACTTCTTCAGTAATTGTTGGAACTCCCTGCAACTTTCTAAGTGCAAGAAAATAATAACCATTGTCTTCATCAGGTGTAGCATATGATTTCGCTCCTTCGCCTAAGAATTCAAGAATTTCTTCATCCAGGAAATTCTCAAGACAATAATTCATTTGAACGAATAGAATCGAATTTGCCATGAATGATGATATTGAGAGCTGCACAACTGCCGATTCTTCATCTTTTCTTCGCATTAAATTTGCTAAAAATTCTTTTGTTAAAACTTGAACGGCAACAGCCTCACTTGCTCTAAATATTTCAAGAAATATGCCCATTGCTTTCATTAGAAAGGTGGAATCGGAATCATTAATCGCATCTGCTAAAAAATCTAAAGGCATCACATCTAGGAAAGCTAAAATTGCTTCCCGTGATGCATTCATGAAGAGTTCTTCAGCAGTCCTAAGCTGCGTGAATCTATCATCTTTATCTGGAAATTCATATGTTAAAATAAATGCAAGAGTCTTAATATATTCGAGTCTGTTTTCATGAGAAACTATATATTGCACTGCATCACGGCTTTGCGCGTAATGACATAATAAAACTAAAAATTTCGTTCTGCAATTTCTTGCATGATCAGTTTCTTTGTCGCCGAACATGAAATCGATGCTAGGCTGTGAAAGAAGCTCTAAAATTGTTCCAGCGAACAACTCAAATGATTCATTCAGCTTCGCATTTCGTAAATATTCTGTAATGAAAAATAAAGACACCTCGTAAAGGAGTGGGTTGTGATTTTGAAGTAAAGTTGGTAATAACTCAATAATTCCTGAATTTCGGATTAATTCTGCAGATTCTTGTGAATCTGCTGAAATTGAAGCTGCAATTTTGATTGATACAGCAACACAAGCTATTGGATAGCCTTCCACACGTATAGGATTTAAAAAATGATCTAATAATCCAGTCTCGCAAATTAAATCAACGATATTACTGCTGCAATAACAACTGCGAGATACAAAATCGAGAATAGCTGTCGAAAGTACCGGTTGTTCTGGAGTAATATAGTTAATTAAATGCTCGATGAATCTTGTGTCTAAAATCGCGTTATCAAAGGTTGAAGAAAAAGTTTCTTCGCCTTCTACTTGCTTGCAGATGTAAGTGATGTTGTTTGTAGCCTCAGTAATCTGTCCTGCGAGAAGATGATTGATTGTTTCGATGAAATAGTCATCATATCTACTCCTTTCGTTAAATTCTTTAACCATCTGGTCCTCAATTATCTGTTTTTCCTTAAGCAGACCAAAATTAGCCCTGCCTTGATCGATATCTGAATCTAAAGAATGAGCATTCATAATTATGACAAAATATCAATACGAAAAATCATTTATACGTCAGTTATTTTTAAATTATTTAGCGAAACAAACACTTTTTTTTAATTATATTTCCTCTTTTTCTCTGGTTGAGCGCATCTTCCAATCATTTCGAAAAAGATAATCAACAGGACAGCTATGCCACCGAGGATGACAATAGGAGGCATTGTCTTCAGTTTTGCAGTGAATTTAACGAATGTATCAATGAAGAAGTTCTTTATCTGTCTTTTAACTTCTTCCGACCTCTTAGTTTCAGCAATGGCTTCTTTTGGTGCTTCAGCGACAATATCTGGGATATATTCTGTTGTATTAAAATTCATCAAGCCTTTGTTCGAAAATTCGATGTTAGTTCTGAACTCTTTCCATGTGGTGACTTCCCTCCACCTCGCGTATTTCTTCTCTTTCGGTTTAATGAAAATGAAATCTCCAGGTTCCAAGTCAAACTGGTCTCTGAACTCTGTTTCTATGGATAGATTGATCTCACCTGTCTCAATGTTCATAGCATTTGCGCCAATCTTGATATCCTCGGCAATCTCTCTTCCAGCGCAATGAAGAATGCAGCGGCCAGGGCAAAGGCGCTCATAGTTAAGACGGTTGACGCTTGCAAACACAGGGAACGAGAAATGACGAGCGAGGGCTGCCAAACAACCGGCGTCCAAATCAAGAGGGGCTACAATAGGAATGACGGGTCCACCAAAAGTGTCATCTGCGGGGTGAGCCATTCTATAGAACACGAATGTCGGCAGGTCAACCATTGACGTGGACCCGAGTGCTCTCGGGTAGTTGTTCTTAGTGTCCTTGTTGATTGTCGCGAAAGCGAAAACTGAATTATATTTCAAGAAAGCTGCAGCGAGAAGGAATGAGTTTGGAACGTCCTTGAGATCTGAGAAGAGAATTATATGAAGTTTGTCGAGGTTTTGTTTACGCCATTTCAACATTTCTTCATCTGAATGAACAATTGTGACATCGGCGCCAAATCTTCTTGTAGCGAAGTTAATGACTTTGCCGAGTCTCATTTCGCCTGTGTATAAGTGATGATTGTCCTTCTTCGGATCATAAACAACTAATTGTGGAAAGCGCTTGACTCCGAACTTCTCGATGATCTTTGCTGAACTTTGTGCTTGCATACGAGCAATTCCAAACAGTAAACCTGTCTTTTGGAAAAGATCTTCTAAAAATTGCTGATTTGATTGATAATCATAGTGATGCTGGTATATCAGGATAACCCACGGTCTTCCATCAGCTGTTTTGAACTGGAAGTTTCGGTCAGTCATTTCAATAACAACATCTCTATGTTCTCTTTTATCAAACTCACCATAATTGTGATTAGTTGTACGCGATGCCATTTCTCTGTTGATAATTTGACGAACAACGTCACCATTGTGATCCTTTTTTGGTGAATTATCCATTGATTCGTCAACTAAGCCGAGTTTGTCGTATGTTTCGCGTGCTTTAGGATCGCTGAGTAGTTCGTATGCGTCGTTGATCTTAATCCAAAGGGCTTGAGCGTTTTCTGCCTTATTTCGATCTGGATGGTATTTTTTAACTAATCCTCTGTAAGCTTTGATGATATCAGTCTTCGTGGCCTTTCTTGTTACACCGAGAATTGCATAAGGATCTTGGCCTTTCACGAGGGCTGACTTAACAACAGTGAAGAAAAGAAGCAAAAACATTTTTTGATTCATTTCAATGCTGATACATGCATAAATAGGATTCCATAGCTTATTAAAGACGATTTTACTGAGAAATTTTCCTCGAAACTCCAATTTTATTTTGGTCGCAGAAATATATTTAAAATTGAACCAATAACAACATTGCATTCGCTTCAACACTTAAAAATAAGTCATTTCACATTACATTTCATATGATATTTCATATTTCGATATTTTATATTTTGATATTTTACAGATTTAAAACAATGAATAGTTACATTTGTTACATTGAGTCATAAAGATTTAATTGTAACCTGTAAAACAAAATAATATTATGTCAAATTTTATATTGAAGCAAAATCTCATTCTTTGTAGGAATGATCAAAATTTAATGGTTCTATATTGTTTAAATTTAGTGTATTAAGATCTAAAAAAATATAAAATAAAATATAAAAATGAAATTGTAGGACCATGCCTTTAGCCAGCCCAATGTCGATGTACTGGCCCTTTTAATGGTCACAGTTGCACTCCTTCGTTGAACAGAAGCGAGCGAGAAAAAAGAAAAAAATGCAACAATGCAAGTTTATGTCACTTTTATTCATGTCACTTTTCAGTCTTTTTTAAAGATGATGGAAATAACGCGAATTGAGAAAGAGAATCAGCGCTTGATTCGTAAAATGTGCGCTACAGGACCCAATCCGCGTAAGTTAGTTGTTCATCCTATGTTCAAGAACTTTATTTCGAGAATTACAGATGGACCAACACTTCAGAAGAGTTTCGAGAAAATCAATTACTATGAACCAAACTACCAATTCACGAGCGGAAATTATGCAATTATTCTCCCGCCAGAAATTCCAATTGTCAAGCAAGTAATAAATGATTTAAATAACTCGAGAGAAGTTCCGAATATTCAACTTTGGTTCCAACCACATCTCACTGACGTTGTCACTGCTTTCTTGGTTGACACAGATAATGCTCCACTCAACATATTGCAGACATTCCCAGAAGAAAATAATTCTGCCGAGAAGGCAGGAAGAAAAGAGAGGAAGAATCTCGAAATATATGATCTGGGCATCGAGCTCCTGCCACTCGACGAGGATGTTCTTACGATGAACCAAAGACTCGCATTCGTTGAAGGCTGGATATTGAGAGATTTAACAATTGTCTCAAACGTCCGCAAAGCGTTCGACATACTCATCCAAAAGATGGGCGCATATGCCAGTATCACAGCAATCGGTTCATATGCCACCGCGATTGCCAAAACTCTTCCTTCTGCAAACGACCTCAATTCACTTCATTTAATCATTATCGATAGAAATACAGACTTAATTACACCCTGCATCACTCAAATGAACTACGAGGGCCTTATTGCTGAATATTTCGGTATAAACTGCGGCCTCGTTTCATTGAATGCCGATTCTAAGAATCTCATGCTCCTTTCATCTACAGTCGATCCACTCTTCCGCTCATTCTGCCATCTTAATCACTCCGAATTATCTCATGAGATCGCAACAAGAATGCAGCAGCTTTCTGGCGCCCTCTCCAAGAAGGACAGCAGTGAAAACTTCAACGATATGGTTGGAAACTTCCGTAAAACAGCACAGATTACTCTCGAAAATAAGACAATCACCGACCACGTCAATATCGCAGAAGAACTCTACAACAGGATGACTAAGAGCAAGTACATCAAACAATCCATGAGCGGAGAAGCTGATGCCCTTGAAGGAAATGCATCGCTTCATACACTTGTAACAGAAATGCTCGAGATTGGCGGAGATTTGAGAGAAGAAGCAAGAATGTTATGCCTTGAAACAATGCTCAAAGGAGGTGTCCCAGATTTCCATAAATACGTTCAACAAATTTGCTTCAACCACGGTATCCAGCAGGTCCCATACCTCATGAGGCTTTGCGACTGCGGAATGCTCGATAAGCCGGTTGTTAAATGGGCTAATTTCGTCAAACCTTTCAAACTCTATAACACAGAGTACGACAAGACTGGTGATGAGGCCGCTATGTCATACCTCGGCTACGCGCCACTCTCCATCCGCTACGTCGAGAATATCGTCCGCAAAGATTTCGCAACAGTCCAGAGACTCGTTGGCGACAGCTTCGAGACATACCAAAGCGGCATCCCACAACAGAATGGAGCATATATTGTTTTCTTCGTCGGTGGATGCACACACTCAGAGCTTAACTCGCTCAGAAGACTCGCAATCAAGGGACCGGCCAAATTCTCTGTTGTTACGACAAATATGTTCTCATCCAGAGAATTCTTCGAGTCCATCGGATTCGCCATTCCTGGATGGAGACCAATACATGTCTAAAAAAAAATGTTTTATCAATTATTATAAGAAGCATGATTTTACTGCGTAGCTTGTATTTTTGATGTTTTTGTGATTCTATTACGTTCTTTTTCTTTGCAAAATATAATATTTTTTTGGTTTTTAAGTCTATTACTATAATTGAATGAAAAATATTTGTTTTTTCGTGTAAATATTTCATCCCTAAACAACGGTGAAATAATTTCGTTGCAATTTTTTCAATTGATAATATTACTTTAATAAATGTCCCGTTTAATGTTGTAATGCCTCTACATAGATTTTTATACTTTACACTCAAGTGCTCAATACGAAAATTTGAAGTTTTTCACTTCGATCGAATAAAAGATTTTGCAAAAAGTTGCTATTATGAAAGAATATGTATTTCGGTGTAATAAAAAACCAAAATCTCGCAAAAAATTCAAAAACTAAACCGATAAAAAATTGTAAATTTTACAAAATTATGCTCAGCGTCTTTTTTAATCTGATTAACTCAGCATCGAAGAATAAAGTCTATGCGTCATGCGCTAACAAGGAGTGCGATAAAGAAATCAGTGATAGAACATCTTTTAGAAAAGGCGTTGATAGAATTGCAATTACAATGAACTTTACAGGCTATAAACCAGAGAATGCATCACTTGACTGCAGCCAAACAACATGCAAACTTGAATCAGTTTTTACTAAATTCTATCCAATTGTTGATCAATACTCAATTTTCCAGTTCCAAGATAAAGATTGCAAATACACTCGCTATTACAATAGCACTGTTAGCTTCATGGGTGGTATAAATAATTCAATCTCATCTGCCTCTTGGTATTACAGGCCTCCAACCAATCCAGATATTGTCACATCATTCTTCAGCCTCAAAATTTATTTAACTACTGGAAAACTTACTGGCATTCAATTTGATACAAATTATGATAACGCAAGTTGCCTTAATGATCTCTTCGAGGCAGGACTCCCATACCGTTGCTCAAAGAAGCTGCCTCCAAATTACGACTGCGCTAACAATATGACTATAGTTCAGACATTTGTTGGCTTTGGTGGCACAGATTCTAAAGGCATTCCACTAGAGTCATTGCAATTACTCCCATCTACATTTGTTAAATTTGGATTTGGCGGATTAATTGAAAAAGTTTACAATAAGGCTATTAATGCTTACGATTGGGTTAAGGACCTATTCACTTTTTAGTTAACTCGTATTAGATCTTATAATGCATATATCATTTTTTCTTTTTTTTTATTTAAACAAAAAAATAACATTTTATTCATTCTTTTATACAAGAATAAAAGAACTAAACTAATGTTCTGGGACATTGATATAAAAATTAAAGATATTAAAATTATGAATAAATATTAATTAAAATTAGAACTTTACATTACCATAGTATTAATGAGAACTTGAATATCAACACAATGAATAGTAATTCAATATACTAATGCATAGGATTGATTAATATATTATCAATAAAATAGAATTTTGACATGCTAATTATAATCTATGTTTTGAGAGGTTTTATTTGCATGAATTTTGTTGATGAATATATATTCACCCCTGTTTAATTTTTCAACACCCGGGTTTATGATGTGAAAAAAGTGTCAGTCAATGAATTCAGAATCAGCGGAAAAATTAATTTCTTATATAATAGACGACAATAGTCAGGAATTTGCCAAGCTTTGTCCTAGCGTATTCCCGCTATACTCCTTCCCCACACAGTTTTACAAGCCCAGCGCGGAACAAAAAATTCTTCATGATCAACCACCGCTTGTTTCAATTTGCGTTTTCTACGGTGCCATAAAGTGCTTGGAATACATGTCTTCCAAAGGCGCTGATTTCACAGATGTTGATGATTTCGGAAGAGAGCCAATTCATTTCCTTGGAAATGCACCGAACATTTCAAAATTAATCAAGTTCTTCATGAGGAAAGGCATTAATTTCAACTCTACTGATAACAGCGACAAGAATCTTTTGACGAAAGCACTCGAAATGGAGGATTCTGCACTGCTAAAGTTCATTTTGCAGAACAAGATTTGCTCATATAAGACAGATTCTCAAGGACACTCTCCATTCTACATCGCAGTTCAATCTGGAATTTTATCTTCCGTTCAAACGGTTTTCGAGCTTTACTACGAACAGGTTCTTTCTGAAATTACTTCCAGCGATGATGCAATCAACTGTGCCATTCAAAACGGACACACAGAAATTGTGATATATCTTATGAACAAGCAATCTGGCCGTGAATCAGGTCATCACATCAACACAGCTATTCTCCTCTCGAATCAAGAGTTATTGGAGTATTTCATCAAAATTGGCGAAGATGTTAATCAACCGGACGAAATTGGCTACACTCCGCTTGTTTTTGCTATCCAGCGCGATGAAATCAAGATGGTTGACTATCTTTTAGATCATGGAGCCAATCCTTTGCTCGGTGGAAGTGAAATGCCATTCAAAACAGCAATTGAAGTATCTTCGACGGAAGTCATCAACAGATTCATCGAGAGACTCAAGGATATCAACGCTCTCGATCAGAAAGGCTACTCAATGCTTCATTATTCAGCAGATCACAAACCATATGATGAAACAATCTTCATGAAGCTGATACGCAGCGGAGCAAACTTATCTACAGAAGCTAGAGATGGATCCACACCAGCAGAACTTCTCGTTCGCGCTGGAGATCCACGCGCAATTGAAGCTCTCATCAGAAATAACACTCCAATGGTAACAGAAGGCTATTCAATCCTTCATTGTGCAGCTTCTTTCAACAACACAGACATTATGAAGCTTGTTCTCGATACACACAAGATAAATGTCGAAATGAATTTCGGAGATCAAACACCTTTAATGGCAGCAGCATCAGCTAACCCAGAGTTCTCATTCCCTCTTGAATCAGGCGACGTCCCATCAGTTCTTGATGATATCTCAGCCCTTCTTGATGTAGAAACATTCGAAGAACACTTCAAGGCCGCAATCATGCTCATTAAATACGGCGCTGACCCAACAAACCCAGATGTTCTCAACAACGCTATCATCAGCGGTGACCCACTCGCTGTTTTCTTCCTTCTGATCATGGGCGCGAATCCAGCGGCACTCTATAATGGACGAACATTAGTCTCAGAAGCAAACGATCGCGGATTTGCAATAATCGCTCAGATTTTGCTTTTCTTCGGTGCTGTTGATGATGATGTCGAAGTCCATGAAGAAGACATCCCGTTGTTCCAGATTATTTACTCTTCCAATGCTATACTGCAGATATGCACGAGATTTTCTCCGCCCGAAATTTTGAGGTTTGTCATAGAAAAAGGTGACGGAATCATTGACATCGATGAGGAAGACAACCATGGAAACAGGCCGATCTACCAAGCTATTACAGCTGGCATGATCATGAACCTAGAAGTTCTCTTCGAATACGACGCGGCGAGGACAACAATCGACATTTCTCACCCGAACCTGATCTACTCTTTAGCCGCTACACCACAGATATCATTGGTGAAGTCGAAGACTACACAGATGAGGTATGAAATCTTGACGCGTGTCGTCGAGCATCTCATCGACTGCGGAGAAGAGATTGACGCAGTTGATGCACAAGGAAAGAGTTCATTAGTTATTGCTTTTGAAAAGAGGAACATGAGAATGGTGGAAGTATTAATGAGGCACAACGCTCGCAGAGACTTCTTCAGCTCTTATCAGTCTTTCTTCCAATATATTGTTTCTCTCACAAATCTTTCTGAGTCGAGGGAAAAGCACATCGACTTCACTAGGTATATACAGACAGACTTCAACCGTCAGCCAGATGACGACTTCGAAATGAATGGTACAAATATAGACATTTCAATGATGGCCCATATAATCGTCCTGGCAATCAAACTCGGCGAGAAAATTGACGCCCCGATGCCCAACAACGAAACAATTTTGCACGTTTTCTGTCGCCACAATCTTATTTCTCTTGTCGATTATCTTGTCCAGAAAGGTGCAAACATCAATGCCGAAGATAACAACAAGCAGACTCCAATCCACCACATTGCCATTGCTGGTGACTGCGACAACGTCGAGCGCCTCGATAACATTCAGAACGTCCACTACAACGAGGTCGACAATTTCGGAAGAACACCTTTCTCTTATGCATGCCAGCACTCTAAGGGTCCATTCCTCGCCTTCTTGGTCGAGCACGGCGCCAGTGTCAACTTCGTTGACTTCGACGGCATACCGCCAATTAACTACGCAGTCTTAGAAGGAAACGTCGAAGCATTTAGATTCCTTCTGAGAAACGAAGCTTCACCGTTCGCTAGTGATAAGAACAGAATCGCTCCTATCCATATAGCAGCAGAGAAGGGCCTCATGGAAATCATGTACGATCTCGTGAGACTCCCTGGACAGATAAGACTGAGAGATGCACATGGCAACACTCCATTGCATTATGCTGTTAGAAACAACCAGCTCCAAGTCATTCGGTTATTATGCAAGGATCCAACAACAATATCAGAGCTCAACAATGATAGAGATACTCCACTCACACTAGCTTCAAACGCAACAAACATCGACCTCGTCAGCTACTTCTTTTCTCTTGGAGCCAAATTCTCTCCATCGCAGGCCTATAACGCAATCCGCGGCCCGTTAATGAGAAGAGAATACGAGTTCGCAAGACAGATGCTTGAGCATGGTCTCCATCCTTACCTCAAGTCAGGCAAGAACTCTCTCTTGACATGGGCAGTATTAAGGAGAGACTTGGACACGATCAAGTGGCTCATTTCAACAGCAAAAGTCATGCAGCCAGCTAAAGACATGGACTTCACTGCTTTCGCGGCTGCATACGTTCTCGAATACGACGATCTCTGCATGTTCTTGGCTAATGTCTATCCTAACAATAACCACACAGCAATATTAGGAGCATTCATGCCAAACTTGCCGCAGAGAATTGCTGAAATCCGTGGCAGAAGGTCAGACGAAATCCACAACAATCTTCTCAAAGAAGTCATCAAGTTCGGCCAGAGGTATCTACCAGCTGACCTCAGAAACTTCATCCAAGTCACAAGGCGCTACACTATGTACCAGTTCCTCATGGCAGCGCTCGAACAACTCGACTATCAAGCATTGCTGCAGGAAACAGACAGGGCCAAACTCGAAGCGGCATTCAACAGAATATCAATGCCACTGTTCCAGCTCATGCTCCAGAAGATAGACCTACCGATGATCAAGAGAGCGATATTCGAAGGCAGCGTCGATGACATGCAGGCAGTTTTGACAGGACTTAACTTCGACATCACACAGAAAGTTTTAGGACAGTCCGCCACTGATGCAATCAGGACAGCAATAAACGTCGAAGAACCTGAAGTCAAGAGGGACGTCATCCTCAAGCTCGCCGTCGAAATGATCAGAATCTCATACAGAAGGAACAGAATAGAGATGATGCAGGCAGCTCTTGAGGCTGGTGCATCTCCTAACATAAGAAATGAAGAAGGTTTCACTTTGCTCCACGTCGCAGTTTTAAACGGTGACGCTGAAATGGTCAAGCTTTTGCTGAAATACGGCGCTAACCAGAATAAGCTCAACAAGTCGACAATGAGAATGCCAATAGATGACGCTGTCAGAATGAAGAACCCAGAGATTGTCCAGATATTGATTGCATATGGTGCAGATATGGCACACTACGATGAAAACGGAAATACTTTCATTCACGCTATCATTCATACAGGACAGAACGAGCTCCTCAAGGCTATTTTGTCTTGGGGTGTCTCAACACAGATCAGAAACAACGAGAACAAAACACTGCTCCACACAGCCATCGAAACGCAGAACGTCGAAGCATGCAGAATCTTGCTCGACAACTACGCTTTGACAGACGTCGCAGATAACAACGGTAACACACCTGGTAAGCTCGCTATGAACTCACAGAACCCAGATATCACTATGATTCTCTTCAGCCGTGGCCAGCGCGCATAAGAAATATTATTTTTTATAAATATAAAATTATATTGTTTTGCAACTTTAGACATTTTTCAACAAAAACATCAAATATAAAAATCTATTACATCATACATTTAAAATATGAAATTTTATTAAATGAGAAAATATTGATATTCAAGAACACAAAATATAGATTTTTTGGTAGTAAAAACTTTAAAAATTGCCATTACTCAGTAATATAATCAACTTGAAAAAATCATTAAATATATAAAAAAAAAGATGCTAATGACTATTGTTATAATTCACTCATTAAGAAGTAAAGAAATATTCGTATTGGCTGAATCTAGCTTTGATTCATAGGAAAAATGAATTTTGTCAATTGTCAAATGTCAGATATTCTTGAATGTTCGGAGGACGATAAAGAAAAATGGAAGGTTTCGATTGGGGAGTGTCATCAGATTATATTGGTGATATTGTTGAAGGAATCAATGGTGGTAAGGCAGTTAAGGATATTGCTCCACTTTTGACAAAGCTTTATGAACAATTCAAATCAGCCGATGAAACAAGCAAAGGTTACATATCACTTCTCTTCCAGAATTCGATTCTACAGTTCTTAGATAAAGAAAATTTGTCGCCAACATTAATCGAAAAGATTTTAATTTTTATCAAAGACATATTCGAGTCTAAAATGCACTTATTTTTCGAAAAATTCACTTTAGTTACAATACTAATCCCATTATTGACACGTGCTCGTGAACAGAAATTCGAATTATGCGAAGAAATTGGAAATCTTGCTTTAGAAGTTGCTTTGCTCTCTCTTCCTGATAAACTACAGCCAAATGAAGCTGCTTTTGTGATATCCGAGGCAATCAACTACGCAACTAAAAGCACATTGATTCATGGAGTAAATGCGCTTAAATTAATTCATCAATGCGTGAGAATTCTTGGCCCAGATGTTCGCCTCGTCTTACCTGGTATATCTGTCTCAATGACAGCTGTTATTCAAACGAAAGGAACTCGACATAAAGAATTATGCGAAGCTATGTCAATACTAAGCGATTCCTGGGCTACTGTCAAGTTCACTGACCAAGATGCTCCAAAAATTGGAGACTTAATTAAAAGAATTTGTTCTGTCGAAATATCTCACTGGAAAGCAAGAATTTCGCGCGTTGAACTCTCAAATGTTATAATTACATATCAAAGGGAGATAATGAAGCAGTATTTATCACCTTGCGTCAGAACATTATTCGCAGCAGTTTGCGATGAAGCGGAACAAGTCAGAGAAAAAGTCGCTCCAATCATTGAATCGATAAGTGGCGACATTATTATAAGCGGAGAGTTCGAGCAATGCGTCATAGATCTAACGAGAGCGGCCAAACTCGCTGATGACACAAAGCGTCTACAATTATTGCAAACAGTTGCTGGTATTATACAAATCAACGCTGGCAAGAACAACGGCTTCGATGAGCAGCTATTGACTTCTCTTTCTTCATTAGCTACTGCTCTTATTTTTGTTTCAGAGATCGAGCAGATGGACAAGAAGTTCTGCGAGATTGACGGAGGATTCTTAGTACATAGGAGGCCTTATTTGTCCACTCCCATCCTGATGAAAACATTCGAAAGCATTGTTACTTCTCTTCCAGCTGACTCATTCGTTGAAGTTCTCATTGATACGCTTGGACAATCTCACTCATATGCCCCAGAGATTTTTTCGATGTTCGGCCTCCTTAAAGGAAAAGCAGACGAAAGATTAATCATGGACGTTTTAGAAGAACCTCAGTGGTGGAATCCAAAAGAAGGCGATGCGAAAGCAGTAACAGCACTAGAAATGGCTTTGGAAGTCACATCAGAGTATTGTGACACTGAAATCATGCAGAATATGTTAGCGAGAATCATAGAATGCATGGCGTCACCTTACCCTTCCGTGGAACAAACAGCACACGCTACATTAAACAAAATCGCTAAAGACGGAGATGTTGCTGCACTTTTGATGCACAACGCAGACTATTTGACAGACAGACTCATGGCTAGATTGCAGTTCATTGATGTTCATCCTGAAATATTGACAGTTTTCTCAGCAATTTTGACAGTTGACGGAGATGTTTCGAATTTGTTGAGTCACATCATCCCGAGAATATTTGAAATTCTTGATACGAAAGAAGGCCTCCAGATGCCTATCTTAAGGATGCTTTCGCGTGCTGCCGAGAAGCTGCCATCATGCTGTGACGACATTGTTGATCGCTGCATACACTTCATCTTAGCGCCATCTTTGTCACAGCAATGTGCGGCCTTAGATGCGATTTGCGCTGCTTTGCCAAGGATCTCTGACGAAGAGAAACTTCTGCCAATGGTACATCAGATGTGGGCACCAAGTATTTTGATATTAAACTCAAGTGTCGACAGTCCTACACCAGCAGCAGCTTCAGCTGTCAATATTGTTAGGACAGCTTTGCAAGTTGCGAGAAGCTTCGTCAAGCAAAGAGTTGGTGAGCAGTTGCCGCTTTATTCAGCAATATTAAGAGCTTCTCTTGATAAGCTCGAAGGAAACAAGTTCAATGAGAGTTCATTGGCAATGGCGAAGAACATTTTGAACTTGTTCATCGCTTGTTATGATGGAGAATCAATATTCATCGGAAAAGAACTTGAAGTTTTCACATTATTACTTGAATGCCTGCCTAACAAGGTTAATGAGATCATCAGAGCTTTAGCAACAAATGTTCTCTGGATGCTGTTTGACTCAGACGCACCTTTCGTTTGGACCCTGATGCTCGAAGCGTCATCAAAATTCCCAGAAGGTGTAAAACAGACAAATTACTTCCCGAAGTTGTCAAAGGATGTTGTGAACTATATTGGACGCTTATTGTATCCACCGGAAACTCCCGAAGTATCTCAATAAAGTGTTATTTTGTATTTTATTTCACTTCATTTTGTTTCATTTGGCTTCACTAATGAAGTCACTTATTACTTTATCTATAAATATGTTCTTGTTTCTTTCGTTGAAATTCCAGAATGTTTTTAGCGTCAAAAAGCGCAGAGACAGCTTTATATGTTGTTTCCTATGAATATTAAACATATATTAAATGACTCCTATAGGATGAGTAGCTTGGCTGCAATAGATATCAACTCGTTTAAGGAGATACTTTAGGGCAGCCAAAAGATATATACCCTAAGATGATAATAATTCGACACGTAAAATATTTAACATAAATTTACATGACAAAAATCAATATTTTGGCATGTAAAATATCATATTTTAATTTACAAAACAAATTAATTTACATGACAAAAACTAAAATTCTTTTGCAAGTCGTAATACCAGCGAAAAATATGGGATGAATTCATTTTCTATGATATTCTCTAGCATAATCATATAGGGATAGTCTAGAAGTACATTATATGTTATATAATTAGTTGCGATGATGATTGTATGACAAGATAAAGCCAAAAAAATCTGGAACTGGTGGGAAAAAAATACCAAGAAAAAAAATTATAATCGGATTGATTTAAGAGTTTTGCAGCATCAAACAATCAACGAAGTCATCAAAAAAATTTTGCTAAATTTTTATAAAAATTTTAAAAATAAATGCATCGCCCATTTCCGCCAGTAGTTGACAATGAATGGGTGGCAACAATAGAGGTGTTGAAATCAGATAGGCCTGCTGTGGCTTTGAAGGCAATTGCCAATAAAATTCAATTTACTGATCCACAGATTGCCCTTCGATTGCCTTTTGACGATATTTGTCAACGACTTGATGATATTCTAACGCAATCAACTACATACGAACTCATAGAATTAACCACAGAATGTTTATATAAAATTGCAGACGCTTTAGACAACGCTTTCGAGCTTTACTCTAAGACACAAATATTACAGATGATGTGCCAATTAATGATGAAGAAAACAAATCAGAAAATAATCGAAAATTGCCTCAGAACTTTTATAACAATCTCGAAAATGGCCTCAGAAGGGCTTTGTAAAACAATTGGAATCGATCCAATTGTCAAAGTAATCAGTATGTGTAGCTTGATTGAGCAAAAAGACGCTTTTGTCGCTTTAAGTTCGATGACTGAAAAACATGTAACGAGCCAAATGGCAGAGCATCTACCAATTATCGCGCAGTTCTTCACAGAGCACGATTTGAGGCTGGTTACGCACGCAATTAAAACCTTTAATAATATTGCAATGAAAGTTGACCCACCTACAGTTCAAAATAAGGTAATTTCGCAAGTTGCAGTAAGCTTACTCGTTGTAACAGATATAAATTCAGTTTTAACGTTATTAACAGATTTATGCAGATTTATGGAAAGTACAAGCTTAGTTCAGGCTCTTATCACCAGCCCTATAAGTTTCGAGGTGATTATTCTTCAAACACAGACAAATTCGCGCGAAATGGATTTATATTCGAAATTAGTCGCTTTAATTCATGCTGTACTGAGAAGCGCAGTGAAAATGAAAGCAAATAGACAATATGAAGGTATTAATAACTTCATTTATAAAGCATATCCTGTTATTGTCGATGTTTTAACAAATCATCGCGGAGCAGCGAAAATGTCATTAGAATCAGTCAAATTCATCATGAAATTGAATCCAGAGACAGATATATCTCAACTATACGAAAGTTTTACGGGTTATGCAATAGATAATGGTTTAGTTAAAAATATTTTAGATATTGCAATGAATGTAGCAAATCAAGACACACTAGCGAAATCACCAATACCGAGTATATTAATTGGCGCCAGAAAACGTTTAACAAATGAATCAGAAACTGTAAAGAAAATTGATAATTTCCTCAATTCACTAGATAGCAACGGAATACATCTTCTAAAAGAGATTAAATCGATAGAATCGTTCGACAAACTCCACGAATTGCTGATAGATCAAAACATGCCTTTATATAATTTTGTGAATATCGGAGGAATTGAAGCAGCAACGAAATTCCTCACAGAATATAAGGGCCCAATCAATGTTAAGGAGGAAGAAATCCTTGCTAAGCTCGTTCAAGCAGCTCATAGTATTTTAGTTGGTTTTCCTGTTCCACACGAACAAGATTTGTTTGGATCAGAAAGAAATCAAGAGTTTGAGAAGAAATCTATTACTGTTGATATAGAAATGCCAAGAGAAATGGGAATTGAAAAATTCAGATGTGAAATTACAATTGATTTTGCAGCAATTGAAGCATATTATAACCAGAGGAAGCTTAACTTCAGGTTCGACATCATGAGAGCCGCTTTTGACAGAGATCAAACAATTAAAAACCATTTGAATCTTTTAGACGAAACAATTCAGTATTCTAAGTTATCTGTTCTCAATAGGGTAGCGAATACACCTGGTTACAAGCGTTGTTCTTTCAAAATTGGCAATCAAATATTTTCAACTCGCGATAATCTCTTCCAATCTATTTGTAAAGTCATTAAAGATCCAGATTCTATTAAAGAAAAGTGCCCGAAGATCCAAATAATTGAAAAAGACTCTCCTTCTTCTCCATTTGATTTATATTCAAGCAAAAAGATTCCTCCGCCGCTAGTTCCAAGTCTTTCTTTGCTTAAAATCATCCATCAGCTCAGTCCAGACATGAATTTAGTCTGTCAAGCATTTTCAGATCATATTTCATTAAATCTCGCCAGTATTGCTAATATTGTTGGTGGATTTAGTGTTTCTGCAAGTTTGATATATCATTTCCCATATATTTTTGATCTGAAACACAGAATTCTCTTCTTCAAAGAATTAGCTTTCGATCTTCCGACGAGTTTCTACTCCATGTACATAGAATTCATCAAGCCAGACTCAAGGCGCAGCGACAAGTTCATCAAATACTACTGCAGCGTGAAGCGCGAAAATATTGCACAAGAAGGCGCAAATATCCTGAAAGCATTCGGTCCTTCAATGGGAGTCCTCGAAGTAAAGTTCAAGGGAGAGCATGGTATGGGCTACGGGCCCACACAAGAGTTCTTCACGCTGTTTTCTCACGAAATGTGCAGAGTATCGAGAAGATTATGGCGAAACACAGGAAATTCAGGCGAATTCGCATTCTCTGAGACAGGCCTATATCCAGCGCCTACAGCAAACCCAGAAGATCTCCGCGTTTTAGGCATTTTGTGCGCGAAAGCTCTTCAAACGCAATTTATTGTCGATCTTCCGTTTTCTCCCCACTTTATTCGCACACTGCGCGGCGAGACAATATCAGTGAAGGACATAGACCCAACATTAGCCACTTCTCTGTCGATGCCCGATGGTTTGATCGGATTAGATTTCACATATCCGGGTATATCAGACCTGCCTTTAATTGTCAACGGCCAGGACGTCGAAATCACAGAAAGCAACGTCAATAATTATGTTGAGAGGATTGTTTCCTATACATGTGGAGAGTGGATGATAAACCTCTGCAAGAATTTCGTGAATGGCTTTAATGAAGTTATGCCATGGGAGCCAACGCTTTTATTTACTCCAGATGAGCTGATCCAGATGTGGAGCGGCAGCTTACAAAAGATTACTTACGAGGACCTGGTGAATAACGTAGATGTTGGAACAGGACATAAGAAAGACTCGCCTGTCATCAATAATTTCTTCCAGGTCATAGATGAGATGTCTGAGAGTGACCAGAAGCTTCTCATTAAGTTTATCACTGGAACAGAGAAGCTTCCTATTGGAGGCCTGGCTTCTCTTCAGCCTAAGCTTACTATTGCCGAGAGAATTGCAGACAGAGGCGCAAGCATTGACGAGTGCCTCCCTTCAGTTATGACTTGCTTTAATTACTTCAAGCTGCCGATGTATTCGTCTAAGGAGGTTTTGAGGGAAAGACTGATGACAGCTATTACAGACGGACAAGGATCTTTCGATTTAACATGATTTATTTTTAATATTATATTATAAATGTTTAGTATTAACATATTTAAGATCTTCTTTATTTCAATCCTGATCCAATTCTAATCATGTGTTTTTCAATAGACTAACACATAACTTTTCATCAAAAAATTTAGTTCATGTCGAAAAACTCAGGTTTTTAGTAGTAGTATATTGATAAAATTAAACAATTAGAATGTTATTATATATTTCATGAAGAGTTATTGTGCTTCTTCGTTAATAGTTTCTGAAAATAATCATCAAGTAAAAACTTTCATGAACAAAGAAATCATCGTGAAATAAACTATATGGATTTTTAAAAAATGTCATGTAAATATTATTTTGACGTGTAAAATATTTTTGTCATGTAAATATAAATTAAATGGTTTTGTTGGAAAAGTGTCAGATTTGAAAAATGGGTCTATCCAATAGCAAAGCCGAAGAGAGAGAAATTCTGGACAATTTAGTTCCACGCGTATTTAGGAACTGCATTACAGATCTCTCCACTGAGCATTTGACGGATTCAGAAAAGGCCAAGATCGATAGATACGTTTGGACTTTCGCGCAGACGTATTTAAGAACGAAAGAAAGAGTAGCAGAGCAGTTCTTGTTATCAGAATATTCTGACTACCTCTATGGTTAATTGTTTTCACTAACAAAAAATTAAGCAAATAATAACATAGCTATATATAATACAAAACATTTGCGCAATCATATATATATAATAATTTAATGCAAATAAATAAGTTAAAATCCAAATTAAATCATTTTCCAGATTTGATGTCTTATTTCAAGATATAATTTGATACCTTTGAAATCAGACTTCAATACAACAAAAGCATTAAATAAAATTTATTATATTGTTTTAAATTTTAATTTCGAATTTCAATCTTAAACACGCTAGAATCTAAATGAAAAAAGATAACACTCAAACAAATTCTAACCATCACAAGTTCTATCCAAAAGATTAAAAAAAAAAATCAATATTCAATTAATATTTTATAGAATTCTTTATTTTGTTGATGTATTATCAGAGTATGTCTGAAGTGCTTTTGAGAAAATATATAGTCTTGGCTTGGTTGTTTGTATTTTTCGTGAATAATGTTTACAAAAACTGGTGTCTCCCCCTAAATAAATTACTAACGTCTTTGATAATTTTTTTTTACAAATGTTTTCGAAGGGTAGATTATATTTGAGCAACCGCGAGAACGAATTGGAAATCAACAGACTGAAATTCGAGATCGAAGATGCAATAAGTAGGCGCGATTATGCAACTGCCGCTAGCTTACAGAAGGATTTAGATTTTAGAGTAGAAAGAAGAAGGCAAATATTAGCAGGACAAAAGCACGACAACACAGTAAACGATCTTATGGCACTTAAAGCACAACAAAAACAGGAAGAAAACGAACTTAAAGAAAGTATGAGATCAAAAGCAAGAAAGATTCTCGAGGAAGCAAGAACCAGACTCGATGACATAGAAAAAGAGCATGAAAAACAATACGCGAAATTAGACAAGAAATTCAGCGATCAATCATTCTGTGAACTAAGAAGGAATCCAGATCTTACAATAGCAAGAAAGGCAGAGACCTACTACGCGCAGGATGGCAAGTATTTGGTAGCAGCATCTCTCAGAGATCAAATTTCAGACAAAATTAATAATACAATAGAAAATAACGAGCGAACCGCAAACCAAATCGTTAACAGTCAGGTTGAACACACGCTTTTTAAGCAAGAACGCCAGAAGGAATCATTCAAAGTTCATCTGGAGAACGAAAAGAATAGATTAGTTAGAGAAACCATTTTAGAATTGAATAGGATCGAAAATAAGTTTGCAAAACTTCGTTCACACGTTCTTGGTAACAGTAAGATTGATTATCAATATAACAGACAGCGAAAAATCGAAGAAGAAATTAATAACGTTCGTGCTATGCTCGACGCTGAGTTTGATATGTTTAGAAATAATATTACACTCATTAGCATTGACCCACACCCTCCGTTATCCGCAAGAGCGCCTCAATCGGCAAGATTTAGTTTGTTGTACACTCCAAGAACGCCAAGGATTGATTCTGAAGAATTTCAAGCAGTGGGAATCAGGAATCCAAGAGTTGTCAAGGCTCTTGAGAAGTCATTGCTCAAGAGAGAATATGCAGTCATTAATTCAACTGCTCCAATCTCAAACTAATTCAAAACCTCCATTGTTTAATCCAATAAATTGTTTTTTATTATCAAATATGAAATTAATTTTTATATTAAATTAATATTGAAATTAGAAAGAAAAGGAATATAAATTCAAAATTTGCAATGTCATGCTATATGACTAAATTGCTTAAGAGAAAATATTAAGAATTTTTATTTTCAATTATGCTGAACAATTAACAGTCCAATTGTAATAAATGGTAATGATAAAATGAAAATTAGATTTCCGAAGAAATTTTATTAAAGAATAAGAAAAATAATTCTCTGTGTGTTAGTAAAGTTTAAAAATATTTGTTGGGGTCAGGCGCACGTTGTCATCTTGCATTCAGAGAGCTATGAGCAACTCATCTTCCCCAGTCTTAATACATACTATTTCTCTAAAAAAAAATGATGAACCAAATATATCGTCTTTCTATCGTCCATAGTTATGCCCTCTATATTTGACACGTAAAATGTCAAAATATAAGTGTCGGATTTCCAAAAGGTGACATTAGGAAAGGTTAATTGTAAAGTGTAAAAATGTCAAAATATTTGTAAATTAATAATGACAAAATTCATTGTAAATCAAAAATGACAAATTCTTTTGTAAATCAAACATTTTATATTAAAAATAATCGTCTTTATTTTTCATTTTTATTCTCTATTTAATATTTATATAGTGCTGTAAATCTAAATATATATTTTTTGGGAAGTTTTACTGAAGATTTCGGGTGTCAATTTAATATAACCTTATAAGTTTTATCGGCCAAACTTAAACAAAGATGGGTTTTGATTTGTTAAAGGCTGCCAGGCCAGTTCTCGAACTCATGCCTAACGTTCCACGCCCAATCAGGAAGGTTCCAATTCGCAAGCGGTTGTTCTACACATTCGCTTCTTTGGCCTTATATTTGGTCTGCACATTAGTTCCACTTTACGGCGTCCAAAAGGCTGCCGGTGATGATCCAATGCAGCACCTTCGTATCCTTACAGCTTCTTCTAGATATTCCCTCATGGAATACGGTATTTCCCCAATTGTTACTTCTGGTATGATCCTCCAGTTCCTCGTTTCCTTCGGTCTCATCAACAAGAACCCAGCTGACCCAGAGTCATCTGCTCTTTTCGATGCTGCCCAGAA
>MRSU01000921.1:0-34070 GCA_008369845.1 Trichomonas gallinae
AAAGCTGCTCCCCACTAATTTGAAGCCGCTCCCCATCAAATTCAGAATGGGATATCCCATCAGATCTGAGGAAAAACATTGATTTTAGATGAAAATAGTACTATTTAAAATATTAATGCTACTGGTGCATTTAAAATTGATTCAAAGTGCCTGTGTAAGTTAAAACTAAGGAAATTGTTTAAAAACGTATTTTTGACAGGTAACCCACTTTTCCCCCTGGGGTATCGCAAAACTGGTGGGTGGGTTACCTTGCGACATCCTTAAATATACAAATGTTTTCGACTCAAATTCGAAAAAAAAAAGATTCTCACGTTTTAATAATGGTTTATTGATATCATTGGCATTGGAAATTATGAAATATAAACGTTTAAATCCTTATTCCGCAAAATTTATTATCGAAAATTCAAAAATGAAGCAAATACGAAATTGAAGTTGTAATTAATATTATTTATAGCTACTTTAATTAAAGCAGGACTCTCTAAGCTATAAACTGTAATTTCAAAAATCACAGAATTAAAATACTAATTTATTTGATTTTAGAAATATTTTTATCTACCAAAAGATATAACATAGTATAATCGATAAATTTTATAGCAAAAAATTGCTATTTTGGATAGCAAATTTTTAAAAAATTGAACAATCAGCTTCCATCAATCATCTTTTTGATATAAATTATTATGATATCATAAATCCATTTCACAAAATTGGTTAAAATCATCCAATATTTTTGATTTTTGATTCTAGTTTAATTCGAATTATTTCCATTCTCTTTTAATTCCACATGCAATGAAAATACATTGTATAAACATTAAATGAAAGAGATACAAAAGTTTAACAAAATCAGATATGATCTAATGTCAAAATGCTAAAATTTCGGAAACAAATACGCCAAAATACATTTCCTTAATGATTATATCAAAATGATAATATGATGTAAGAAAATGTCAATTTGTCAGGCAAAACCATTGTTCATCGTGGCTCGGCCATGATGTAACATAAAAATTTTTGCATTTCATTTAAGTATTATGTACATTGGCTTTAGCTACGCCATAATTCATCGAGATAATTCTCCAAATGATGTTTGGGATAAGTTTTATGGTGGAATTTATAGAGATGACCCGACACAATGGACAAATCCAAAAAAAGAATCAGCTGAAACAGACTATTACGCATTTAAATGCAATTTCCAATCTCTTTCTTGCTGTCCAATTGTCTTTGTTGAAGGAACAAATGATTACAAGCTCCTTCATTCAGAATGTTTTTTTACTAATATAACTTCGGAAACAAAATATCCATCTGGAGGTGTAATGTTCCAAGTCAACGGTTCAATTGTACAACATAAATTCCAAGCAAGTTCTCTTCAAAAAGATATTGAAGGTGTGGTTTGCTTTTCTATTATTCAACTACCTGATATACATTATGTTTCAATACATAATTTGATTCTTGATTCATCACTTTGTTGTAGTGGAAGTGAAATCACTGCAAATGTAATACAGTATGAAAATATTGATAATATATCTATTTCTAATTTAAATTCAACCAATAATAAAGCATCATATGGATCATGTGTGTTTATTAGGGAGGCTTTGGCGTATCGTTTAAATTTTTGTCATTTAATAAAAAATTCAAATTATGGACCATCATTCATTAGTGAGAATATTAAAAATGATTCATATATAGGTTATACATCCTTTAAAGAACATAACTGCTCAGATTCACTCCTATATTTGAGTAATACAAAAAGTTCTATTTTTTCAAATTGCAATTTTATCAAAAACAATATTACCTCAGAAAGCAATCCACCTTTAACTTATGCAGATGATATTCTCACTTTTAAATGTTGTTATTTCCTGGAGAATCAAGTTGCTGAATATTTTTCTGTAAGAAATTTATATATCATTGATACATATTTTGATAACTGGACTGGCCAGGGAGTATATCATGTAATAAACAATAAAGAGAACTTCATGAAATGCATATATCAGGTTGTCATAGGCGTAAAATCTCAAAGCAATAGTTGCGAAAACCTGTTGCAAAACCATTACATTGGTAATTCTATATTATCTTCCGGAATAGCTCTCGTAATGTCATTGTTTTAATATTTAATTTGAATATATTCTCAGACTTTATGTAGCAAAATTTCAATTCTATCCAGGAACTAATTTTTTTCATGTTAAATATCATATTATGAAAAACCAATTTAAATACGTAGATATTTTTGAATAAATAGCGTTTGTGTATATTGATTTCATTAATTGACTTATAAACTCTCTAGAACGTCTTCTAACTCTTATAATGTATAAAATTTCTAAGTATATCGTAGTTTCCTTGAGGAAAATATCCCATAAAGAAATGATAATACATGATACAACACGCAAGATAATTCAATTCTATTTACATGTCAAAAAGCATTTTTTTTTCGACCAAATGTCTCAGAAAAACAATTTGAGAAAAAGACATCAAAATCGAGAGGAATCCATTTTCCAGATTTCAGTAAAGTTAGCAATCATGAGGATTTCTGTTATAATATGAGAACTGACATGATTTAAGCATTTCCAACAAATTTCGATAATTCTACCTTGATAATTGTTCAGTCTATGCTATATAACTGCATGTTATGAACAAGTAAAATTATAATTCCATCTAATATATGCTATAACGGCATTTTCTTGCAAAAAATAATTAATATCAAAATATTTAATGCTATTAATAGCACAAATAGCGCATTCTTATGTAGTATGCTACTTTGTCGGGTTAAGAAAGTATGTCGAAGAATTACAGGAAATTGTCGATATTTTATAGTTTCCTCTAATTCCATGGTTTAGTGGTTAATGACTTACATCATTTTACCATGGTTAATATTTTGGAATGGCAAAAAAGGTTCCATGATTTAGATTTCGTAGAAAATGGTCTTATAAATCAAACTATCATATGAAACATCGATATGCCACCAAAATATTATTACAAAAGTATTATGGTTTTTTATTTTATCAAACAATAAAAATATCTTAAATGAATTGATTTAAAATTTTAAAATGAATCCAAAATAATCGTTGCAATCTCAATGTTCTAAGCCTTTGTGAAAAATGAAAATATTTTATATAAGTGACATAAAAGATGGATATATTTTATGATGTATTTGCTAAGGTTTTGAATTGAGTGGATTTTGTGATTATTCAATTTAGCATATAATGATGCACACTTTAAACTCTACAAAACCGCCAATTTTTTCAAAAATGATCGTGAAATATTCAATTCATATAATCGCGTTTTTTTTTATTCACAAAATGTTCATTAAATAAATATTTTCATGCATTTATATAATTATATCAACCTTTAAGGCGATTTCTTCAAAATGATCGGCATGAACTTTTTGAATGAAGAATTCAAAATAAGAATTTTTAAAATGACTTATATTCTGTTATTATTACATGATTTTATAAGGCAAAAAAAATTGAATCATTAAAAAAAATTTGCACATCTGTGAGATGGTTGGGAGCTATTTAAATGCTTTCATTTATTATTGCCTTCCGATACTGGCATTATATACCACTCAATCCATTGTATGGAAGGAACAAGAGAAAATGAATTTCAAAAAAATATTTTCATATTGCGTTAATTTAACAATTTACCTTTCGGCTTTCCATATACATCCATTTATACATCTATTTCTACCTGCAAAATTCTCATTTTCAATTATTTTTGGAGGAATTTGCACCATATTTCTTTCCAATTTCTTTTTCAACTTGCAAAACCATGTTGGTCAATCAACATCACATATTAGAAAACGTATACAAAAGTTGAATTTCGTTGAAACTATTATTTTGATATTTCTCCAATCTTTTTTAATTGCATTCTTTAAAGAAACGTATTCACAAACTGGTCCATTACAGTTCTCAGAGCTACTCTGGATGTCGGAACAAGCAATGGTTTTCAAATCAAATTATCCAATTATTTTTGCATTCATAAGAACACATATATTTACACTCTTTATACCATCGGCATTATTTTTCTGCATAATCTATTCACAAACACCCAAAATACTGAAAATTCCCAAATTCAATTATCATATCACGATTTCTTATATAATAGTTCCCATAATTTATGGCTTATCATTATTGTATCTCTCATCTATTTTGTTTATTACTGACGAATCAGCAAATGGTGACATAATTAAGGGCCACGCAGTAAAAGCAACGATGGATATGTTTACACTTCCAAAAAAGCCTAAAAACATACTATTTGTAAGCCTTGAAAGCATGGATAACACATTCGCAGGCAAGTCAGTAGGAGGAGTAAGAGAAGAATCCTATATGCCTTATCTTGAGCATTTAGCATTAGATCCAAAAAACATTCACTTCACAAATAGACAAAAAGGAATTTTAGGGGGCGGATATACAATTAATTCTACCAAATTTACAGTTGGTGCATTATTCGCTAGCTTCTGCGGACTCCCCTTCCTTGGTTCAAGAAAGTATTCAGGAGATTCTCGTGAAAAGCTTTATTACAAGAGGCATCTATGCCTTCAAGATATTTTGAGTAATTTAGGATATGAAACATCAATAACTATGGGAATTATTCCAGAAGACTGGTCCATGGGAAATATATGGAAATACCACCCATCAAAGGATCAATTCTGGTCCGATGGTGGCTGGATATTAGACAAACAAAAATATCCGATATTCATGGAAAGGGTGACAAATATATCGAAAAGAGGAAAACCGTGGTATGCATTCACAGCTACTCTCGATTTCCATAATCCAGGATATACATGTCCTGATTGCCCGCCAGGTAATGATGGCGCTATCAGATCGCTTAAGTGCACAGACAAAAGGACCGAATGGTTTGTGAATTGGGTCAAAAGTCAGCCATGGTATAATGAGACATTGGTTGTGATGATAGGCGATCATAATGCAAGATTGCCTCACATCACATCTAAACCTGAATATAAAGGATTCGAAAGGATGACGTATAATGTTTGGATGAATGCTGAAGCAGATCCAAATGTTAATTTAACAAATAGGCAATACGCTAATGTTGATATGTTGCCAACAATATTGAGTGCTGCCGGAATCAAGGTGAAAGGAGATAGAATTGGAGTTGGAACAAATCTATTCTCCCAGAGACAAACTTTTATTGAAGAGTTTGGTTTAGACGCTTTCCAGAATCGTTTAGGAAATGTAATGGTGTGGTATAATGATGCATATATTGGCTCTGATGAATCGTGCACAAGTTCAGGAATGTGCTTCAGTGGCAAGATGTTTTAATTCATCATTTTTTATGCTATAGAGATAAAGAATTATATATTTTGAACCATAATAATATTTTTATATATGTTTGATATAATGTTTGATCAACTGATTATATGTAGTTGTATTTGATAATTTCGTTGAAATGAAATCATATACATTATAATAATAATAATAAAAAAAAAATGAAAAATAATCATGATATGAGTTAGATGAGAATGAGAATCACTACTCTTTTCCATAGTTATCTATTACTGCGACATTAAATTGATGCCTTTGATGGTGAATACGTATTGTTTTCTATATTGCTGTGGCATTTGAATTTGAAATTTTTCGATCAGCAATCAAAATTGCAATGTTGATCTTTATTGTAATCTTATTAATAAAATATTTCAAAATGAGATATATTGTGAGTTACAACACATAGTGATAAAGATATATATATATAATAAGAACGCTGCGTTCCAATAGAGGAACAAAATATTGTCTGTAATTTAAGAAACTTAACCTTATTACTCGGGAAAATATATCGTTGTGGAATCATAAGAATGAGTGATAATTTTCATTTGTTGTATATTTATCATGTAGTTTATTTTAAATAGTAATAGAATCTTGGAATAATTTCTCAACCAAATACATCCTTATGTAATTACAGACGTTTTTTTAGCTCAATAAATTCTTTGCAAAAGAGTGAACTTTACATGTCAAAAATTATATAAAATAAGTTTCTTTTTTGACCATATTTTTATGATTTTCGACTGAATGTAAGAATGCATTTAAAAGAAAAACGAAAATCAGATCTGATCTTAACATGTCAAATTTAGAAAAATGGAAGATTTTCAAGTTTCTGATCCTATATATAGCAAAATAATGGGATATGTTGTCGATGGGCCTATCCCAGAATCTTGGAGACAGCCATTTTATTTTAAACCAAATTCAAACAGTTTAGTTCAAAATAAATCTGGTCCTTGCGGACTTTTCGCTGCATTACAAGCGTACATCATTAAGAAACAAACAGAATGTCCAGGCTACACACCACATCAATTGCTTTGGGAAGCAATGCTCGAAATTATGCAAAAAATTCGTGGTACTTATCTTTTCTGCACTTACATAGATCAGCAGAATCGCAGACTCGCATGGAAGGCTACTTCCGATCTCAGAACGGCTCAGGTGTTTCTTGGATCAAGCCGTTGGACTGATGATCCACAAGCAACACTTTTATTTGCCATTTCCATAGTGATTCTTGTTGGTCCAGTGTGGCTGAGATACTTTTCCATTCCTGATCACGTTATTGATGAAGCTGGATATACTAATCTCACTTTTGTTCTATTATTAATAACTGGCGAGGTTCTAGACTCATATATTGATAACAATGCATCTGTTGGTGGCATGCCATCTAAAGGAACTACAGTACAACCAGAATTCGGATTATTATCAAACGCTGAATGCGTTGCTTACCAACAGATCGGACGCTTCTTCACACATCCACATCAAAATATTTGGGTGGCTTACTACGGAGCTCACTTTACAGTGATGATTGCTGGACCAAATGGTAACTTTGAGTTTGACTCTCTATCTAAGTATCCATGGGTTCCGTTTACACCAAAGCACCCATTCACACAGCTCATCAATGACGCTTATCGTGGAAATTAATGTTTATAAAAATTTTTTATATTTGAAAATCCAAAATAATGTCATAATATTCATCTGCAACATCAAATAAAAACTAATCAACTATTCTAATTCTGTAAGGTTAATATAATATATCAAAATTTAAAAACCTGAATTATATAATATTTTATCAAATATACTCAAGCTTTACAAGTAGTTATTCATAAATAATAAGTACAATTTAACAATAACTAATATAAAACTCTAAAAAAGCTGTAAATCATAATCTCTGACATGTAAACAATGATTTCATTATTTTACAGTCAAAAATTTTGCATATATATTCAGGTTTCACAAGGAGTAGTTGGCTAATGATATATGGTTCACATATTCGGAGTGTAAGTGTTGGGAAAAAACGAGCCTTTGACAATGATAGCTTGAATTATAAACGTTTATAATTTTGACATGTATATTATTTTCCTTATTTTATTGTCAAAACTCGAAAAATTCAATAGATTATTATGCTTTCACGCCCGCAATTCCTTTGAAAACTGCTTCACTTTTGAGAGCATTATAAATTTTGACATGTAAAATTAATTTTTGGAATAAAAAGGCAAATTTGAAAATGGGCGTTTATAAGACTTCACTATTCACACTAGCGCAAAGATCATCGCGCGCGGTGCCGGCATTCCTCGAGAAATGCTTCAAATTTCTATTAACCAAAGCTAACCTTTGCAACGACATCTTTAAGATCCCAGGAAACGAAAGAGAGATTGAGAGACTCGTTGATGTCATCGAAGCATCTGGTGACGTAGCATTTCCACCAAATACATCACCACACGTTGTTGCAGCACTTATTATGAGATTTTTGGAACAAATTCCAGATCATATACTAGTCGATAAGCACGTTTCCAAGTGGAAAGAGATTCCAACCGTTCCAACAAGCGACAAAGAGCCTTATGTTTATATTAGACACTTCTTAAAAAAGCTTCCGACCACAAATTTATTGATTTTATCCAGAGTTTTCGCCTTCTTCAAAATATTTGCTAAATATGAGTCAATTACAAATGTCACAGCAGAACAAATTGCTGAAATTCTTGCTCCAGTCATTATTGTCGATAATGATGATAAAGATTACGTAACAAATCCAGAAATAGTTATGATTATGATCAAGAACTATAAGAAAATCTTTTTCAACTGCTACTCCATCTCAAAGAAGAAGTTTTTGTCCTCAACAGAATATGAAGAAGCATTTTTCAAGCAAATTAGCCAAGAATTCTTTAATACAACTACATCCAAGGGCCTTGTCAATCCAATCCAAGAAACATTTGAATCAAAGAAGATGTTCAGAGTAGTAGATATTCAGCGTCCAAGTCTTGAGCGCTTGTTAGGAAACCTGCTCTCCAGAGAACGCAGAGAGCACGCTCAAGTTAATTCCACTAAGTTTTCAATCAAATAAAAAATGTTATTCATGCAGCATTACATATTTACTTAGGCATTTATAATTTTCTTTAGGCAAAATCGAAATTTAAATCGAGCATATCCATAATTCATTGTATAAATTGATATTCAAAAGTTGAATATTAAGATAGAATCAACAAACTATTAAATAAGAATCAGCATAAATAAGATTTTTAATTGCTATAACGAAAAGAGTCAATATTTCAGAAAAAAAAATTTCGAATTCATTAATATAATAAAACACATATAAGAATAATAATCAATGTGCAGAGAAACTCCAATAGCATCAGATTTTATGTTGGTCCTTATGATATCCAACAAGTGAAAAATATAAGCAATGTGCAAAAGTGACAATATTAGAAAAGTGACGGCTAAAACGTGACATCTTTACAAAAATTGACAAAACGGAGAAGTTTAAAATTATTTTTTACAAAATATGGATCATTCAGTTATCGACAATTTAGCTAAAGCTACAACAAACGAAGTCACTGAGGAGATCAAGAGATGGATCAACAAGCAAGGAATTGATGACGAAATCCAATCAGACGCAGCAGAAATGGCAAGAATTGCTGCAAGGCATCTTCTTGATCCAGATCAGCCTCCTCTTAAAGACTTTCCACGTATTCCACTCGATTTATCAACAACAACAGAGGAGGATGTCCGTTACATGCTTATACAAGAATTTTTACAATCAGCTGGCTTTAACTTTACATCTAACGTATTGAAATACGAATCTCAATGCCCAGAGTTCCCAATTGACCGCGAAGATCTTGGTGCTGCTCTTGGATTCCCATCCTTTGATAGAACTCCATATTTAGTCCAGATCATTGAAGAAAAGCTGAAGAAGGAACTTCAGTCCGAGGTTTAAATTCAATGATCAAAATCGGGAAATATTCAAGTTAAATAATTCTTGATTGTGTTTTTTCATCATTGAATAAGTGTATTTAATAAATATTCAATAAAAACTTGTTTCAATAAAATCTCTTGATCATTTATCATCAAATAACAAAAATATAATTCATTAATAATTTAACAACAGAAATTAACCAAATATAATGAATAGCATACTTATACTGTACGAATGTATATAAATTATAATGATGAAATCTGTCAAAATGAATATTTTTAATATCAAACTTTATAAATTGATGAATACGAATGTTTTGTTGATTGGTTGTTTTTCTAATCATGTATAAACATTTATTTATATACAAACAAATATATTTAATCATCAAAAAGATGATGAGTATTGATAAGAAGCAAAGACTTGTAATCTATTTGATCATTATAGTTCATTGTTAAGTCATCAAAGTCATCCGCAAATTCTTTACGGAATTTTCCACAAAGCATGTTGTAGAAATCTGTATTTGCGCTGGAAATATTGAAAAGAGTTAATAATGAATCTAATGCGATTGATATTGACTCCTCTGTTGCAAATTCAAATGCATAGCGATAAATATCAAAAATTAGTATATTTGGTGTAATATCTGTTTGAAGTCTGTGTAAAGTAGTGTTATTGATCATCTGCATTATAATCAATGTGAAGTTATATCTTATTTCAACAGGTTTGTCTGCAATTTCCTTAAAAATCTTCTTAAATAATCCCGCATGCCAAAATGCTTCGCAAACATCAACTCTTTTTCCGCAATAATACGCTAAATAAGCAGCTGCTGCAATTGCATTATTGTCTTTGTACTCAAACATGCCCCTTACAGCAGCTCCAAAACGTGGAGTGAGCAAATTTCCATAATACTTAACAATATCCATCAACAAGTGATATGATTCTATTTGTATATCTGATTCTTCATCAATGAAATTGTAGATATCTATTAAACCATCTTCAACAAGGAACTTTTCTAATGGAAAATTATTTGGATCTTTATTTAATAGTTTTGCAATGTATTTGACGGATTTTGCTATGAACATATCATTGACACTACTTCTAATCATGTTCATAAGGAATGCTATCACTTTTTTCGGTAAAATATCAATTGGATTTGTAACTATTATGTAATCAATAAATTTCATTATTCCGTTATCAATATATTCTGTATTTGTATTCTTTGCTAATTTGAAAAATTTCAAAAAGTTCATATTTTGAATGATATGATCAATAAGTTCAGTATTATTTGATTTTGTTACTATTATACCAAAAATTGAGATCAAATATATCGATGTATTACTTTCATCATTGAATTTGTTAAATATTGTATTAATAAATTCTGGATCTTCGAAATCATTTTGTATTTGTGGATAGCGAATGTATAATTTTTCAATTACATTGCATGCTGCTAAAGCTGATGCTATATTTGGCATAAAAATTGCATGTTTCAACATTTCAATTAAATGAGAATCAATAAAGAAATTCAAATGTCGATCTTGTAGTTGATCAATCAATGGAACTAATTCTAACATAAACTTTTTCGCAACTAAAATCATTTTTTTCCTGAGATTTAATTTGATATTTTCGATTAAATAAATCAATCTCTCATCTTTATCCATTCCTTCATTCTCATTTTGATCCACTATAACAGGCCCGTGTGTACATGTAGGTTCTTTAAACTCATCAAGCATAAGGCAAAAAAATATATAACACCCCTGTTTAATAAAATTTGCCCCTAGCATTGCATTCATAAAATAGAAATGGAATATTACAAATATATAATCATAAATTACCGATATATTTGATTAAAACAAAGATAATAGAGCTAACTATACCTGAAAACATCGAAAATCTTATTTCTGACAAAATTAAATATACATGTCAAAATTTTTTTTATATTTATAGATAAGCATTTTAGTTGATTTACAAAGATTTCGCTGCTACTCATTCAATATTAGTTATCTATATTCAAAACGCAGGCATTGAGCAGCCTGCTATAGCATAATCAACTACTTTGTAACTGAAGCGATGTTATTTTAAGTGCTCAATATATGAGCGGGGAAAAACTGCAATTGTCACTTTTATCATTCTGACATGTAAAGATGAAATTTGGCATGTTAAGTCAAAAGTAACAACACTATGATAGAAAAAGAGCCTGATTGGCTCGGCCCTCGAGTGTTCTTTGATGTATCAATAGCCGGAAGTTTGATTGGGAGGGTGAAAATTGAATTAAGACCGGATATTTGTCCACTTGCGGCAGAAAATTTTCGACAATTTTGTACAGGACAGCACAGACCAAAAGGAACACCTATGGGGTACAAAGATACAACTTTTCATCGCGTTGTACCTGGTTTTATTGTCCAAGGAGGCGATTGTGATTCAAGGGATGGCTACGGATGCGTATCCATTTATGGAAGAGAGTTCGATGATGAACCATCGGCATATACGTTCGATGAGCCAGGAATTGTCGCAATGGCGAACTCCGGTCCGAATTCAAATGGATGTCAGTTCTTTATTACGCTAAATCCTGCTCAAGAACTTAATGGTAGTTACGTAGTTGTTGGAAAAGTTATTGAAGGTATGTTGGCGCTTAGACATGTCGAAAGTGTGCCATTAAAACCACATAGTGAAACACCATCTCTGGAATGTGTCATATCTGAGTGTGGTGAACTATAATTGTTTGTATTTAGATATGATTGTGTTCAATATTTTATATTTAATCATAAGATGAGAAATACTTAAATAAGTGTCATCATGCTTTAATAATCTTAGCAAATAGGCAGTAATTCATTAATTTTCATCGAGTCTTACACATAATTATTTTTATCTATGATCAAAAATGAGATGAAGACTCATGCATGATATTATTGAATCAGTATTCTCGCTGAAAGCATTGAATTTTTTTATACAATTATAAAGATACTAAGAATTTGAATATTGAATTGAATTATTTAGTGTATAATAATAACTCTCTTGAAATTTTATCACACAGCGAGATATAGTTATATGTATAAAAACTAATATATTATGAATCAACGAATATCTTGCGTGATTCATAAGATATGTCATTTTCAATATATATAGACACTATAATACATTAAATTAAAACTATTTCTATTTAACAAAAAGCTAAATCTTATCTGTTATAGACTATTGCTTATACTAATTTTTGACATGTAAATAATATTACGGTTTTTGTAAATATAAATATTAAATTAGGGGTGAATAGGTGTTACACCCTCTTTAAATCAGAAAAATGAGTAATTATGCAATTCTTCCTGAGCAATTAGATAGATTACTCACTGCAAAGAAGTATCTTGAAGCTCTGAAGTTTTGCCAGGCAGAGAAGATTGATACGTCTATAGTTACAAAAGCTGCACAAGAATGTGCTAATTCTGCTCATTCTTTCTTCGAAAACCGTGAATATGAAACATCAATACGCCTTTACATGTGTACTATTGGATTTACTGATCCTTCCATTGTATTATGGCACTTTAATGCGCCACATCTTTCAATTCACTTAACAAACTACTTAATTGAGCTTCACAAAGCAGGATATGCCAATAAATCGCATACTGGCTTGCTGTTTCTGTTATTCCGAAATCATGATGCTAAATCTAAACTTGAAGATTTTATTTCAATGTTAAGAGAAGCTAAAGCAAATTCACAAAATCCAGAATCAAATCCATTATTACAGAATTTCGATGCCGGTGCTGCCATTGATTCACTGCTAACTAACGAAATGGACGAAGAAGCGCTTGAAATTGCAAGAATTATTGAGTCTCCACAGCATATAGTATCGCTACTCATCACATATAAGAAAGATTATCTCGGTGCCGCAAAAATATTACAAAACTCAGTGAATTCAGACATGGGAAGAAAAATGTTGATGGATTTCGGTCCAATATTATTAAAGAATGATGAAAAGACACATGAAATAGTTACTGAAGTTGCCAAGAAGATCTGGTTATCACCAAAACGAGGAAATAACGAAGATTATCTTAAATTGTATCAATCTCAGCCAGAATGTTGTTTCAAGTTCCTAAAATCTATTGTTGGGCAGCCATTGCCAGCTGTTTTCGGAACAACACTAATTGCAATGGTTATTCCTAAAAAAGGCGAAATTAAATCAAACTTTTTTGGACAGCCGAAAATAGCCACAGAACATCTTGCATGCGAATATATCAAGAATGATGACATCAAATACGATCCAGATTTCTTATTAAGAGTTTGCGAAGAATCTAAATTTACAAAAGGCATGATTTTAATATTAGAAAAGCAGGGAAGACTGCATGACATTACTACATTCTTAATTAGTAACAATGAGAGCCAGCATTTGAGAGAATGGTGCATCAATTCTCCACATATACCAGACGAAGACTGGGTTGAAATCTTCCAATATTTCTCGCAGCCTGAAGGCTGGAACAACCTGATTCAGTCGCAGGAAGGCTTAGATTTCATGAAAAAAGTAATTGAAAATGCATCAAGAACGATGCCATTGGCTGTTTTAGTCAAAAACCTGTCTAAAAACCAAACACCTCTTGATCTAGTAAGGAAGGAGCTGATCAACGAATACGAAAAAATACAAAACGGAATCGAAATCGAAAAATCTAAAAACGAGAAGCTCAGAGAAGAATTACTAGAGATAGATAGGAAGCTGCTCGACTTGGAGGAGAAGGACGTGCAGTTCGACCCACTGGCAGGATGCAGCTGGTGCGAGCAGAGACTCGACAAAAACTTCATCGCTTTCATGTGCAATCACATGGTACACGACAAGTGCGCGAAAATGAAGGACGGGGAGTACTACTGCCCGATATGCGGATACTGCGACTCGCCTGAGCTTCCTCCGCAGCCTGACTCCGGAAAGAACTTTACTATAGATACATCGAAGCACGATTTGCTTGATCAGGTCGTCGGAATGATCAGTTCTGGCTTCCTTGACCAGAAGTAACTTATTTCTTTTTTGTTTATATAAAATATATATCTTTGTTTGAGGAAAATACGTATATTGGAAAACTTTCACAGCAAAGTCTATATATCGAAGATTGTGAATTTTCGCAACTTTTATTTATCATCTTGATGTGAACCAAAATTAATAATAATAAAATATGAACCTACAGCAAGAAATGCAGTTTATTCTGGCATCAATAACAACTAGCTCTGAAAACAATTCATTGAGATATAGATATATGGTGAAAAATGATAAAGTGCTACAACAAGTAATTCGAGAAAATATTTGACAACCTTGGCTGGCAGATTTGAATGTTTCCTAACCGTTAAATAGACAAGTACAGTACCATTACCTTGCAGGTATACGCATCTCTATTGTATCTGTACTTATTGAACCTGTTTGCTAATATAGATACTAATATAGATATTTTGAATAAAATCAAATGATTTGTAATGTAAATCATTATTTTGTCACGTAAAATAATATTTTTGACTGATTTAACCCCTTTTTATTTGTTTTACCCCCTCAATAAATTGAATGAATGATGACCCCTGAATAATAATTTTGAGAAGGATAAAGACCCTAAAATTTCCAAAATCTTTTGCACTTTTTTTGTCTTTTTTCTGTGGACCAAAGTTAATAAAAAAAATGGACCCACAGCAAGTAACGCAGTTAATTTTAGCATCAATAACAACTAGTTCTGAAGAAATAACTAATTCACTGAACGATTTTCTTACAGATCAGTCAGCTCCGTTTGTTTTATTAAATATTCTCAATCAAAATCCAACAAATCAGCTAAAGCATGCCGCATTCACTTATTTGTACAAATCAATGAAGAACATCATCCTTTACGTTTCCGAAGAGTCACAAATCGAAATCCAAAATCAACTTCTCGCAATTATTCACAATCATTTCGAACCAGACACATACGAACTCATTGCTGATAACGTGTCTTATCTCTACGAGCATGATTTTCATCAATATCCTGGATTATTAGAATTTATTCGTGATCAAATAAATATTCCAGAACGCCACTACTTCGGGTTATACCTCCTCGCGTCTGTTATTCGCTACATGAAAGCGGAGCTCTGCGAAGAACTTGGAGATTATTTGATGGAAATTTCATTAGCAGCAATGAATGAGCAAGATATCGCAGCAAATTATCTTGGTTTCCACGTTTTCGTTGTTTTGGTTGAGAAAATTTCTCATACAACAGAAGTTTTACAACATTCAGCAAATCATTTCCAAAGAATCCTCGAACTCACCCACATAGTATCGCAAACTGTAAAGCAGGAGACATTCAAGTTCTGGGCGGACGTTGAATCACTTTTAAAGACTACATACGACTTTGAAGATGAATTTACATTTTCACTTATAGAGAAAGCAATTGAAATCGCTTCGAGCGAACAAATACCAACAAATTTACGCAGCACATGCCTAGAGACTGTTTTTGTCGTTTCCCCAATTCCAGTTCCGATTTTGCAAAATACAATTAACGCAGCTTTCACTCTTTGTGCAGCATTGATGGCTGAAGACCATGCTGTCCAAGAAGAGCGCATTGCCATCATCGAAAAAGCAATGTTTGAATATCCATGCGAAGAAATTTTCAGCTACATAAGTGGTTTAGTTGATAGTTCTCTTGAATCGGAGTCAGAAGAACTGCAGGCTACCGCTTTGCTTGTTTACAGAGCCATGTTAACAGGAGCTCCTGATTTCGCGCTGAAGAATATTGAAAAAATCATCAAAGTATTAGAAACAGCAATCACATCTAGCTCAGAGGCCCTCGTTCAGGCTGCATGCATTGTGTTATCGCATTTCGACGAAGGATTCAAATCACTCAAATGCCATTCTACGCAATTCCTTGAGCCACTCCTTCCCCTTCTCATCTGTGAGAGTCCTGATATGCGTGTTCAGGCTTATTCGGCTATTAAGTCAATTTTGGATACAATGGATACTCCAATTGAAGGATTGTTCAATCAAATGATCGAAATATTGCCAAATATTGAAGATGACAACTTATCTGACTACATAGAGACACTTGCTTTGGCAATTCCAAACACAGAAGGATTTGACGATGATTGCGCTGACGCAGTTATTGGATTGATCCAGAAAGTATCTGAAACAGACTCACTTGACCACAAGGCTTCATGCTTCGACTTAGGTCTTCAACTCATCAAGGTCGATGATGCGCAAATTGACACACTCAACGAGATGCTCATGCCAATCGTCACAGACTGCATCATGACAGCTCATCAAGCTATAGGCGACCCAGAAAATCCAGAAACAATGGATGTGTCATTATTAAACGACGCGATTTCTGCAATCGACTACATCGGAGGATTATCTGCCTTTCTTAAGGATTCTATCTGCGAAAGTATCCAAGAATACATTGAGCCAATGATTTCTTTCATCGCGCAAATCCCTCAGAACAAGATCTTCAACAGGCTCTACAAGTCATCTCTTCGCGCTCTTGCAAGAATTACCAAGCATTGCGAGAGTTTGCAAGGGTCTGTCTTCCCGCACGTTTTCGAAGGAGTCAAGGCAACAATTGTCCACGACAAGCCATCAATGCAGAAGACAGCTATAGAGGCTGCCAGAAAGATCAGATTTTTAATGACTCCGGAAGACAGATTCAGCTTCTATGAGAAAGTTTTGAATTTGATCAAAGAAGAGCCGAAAATGTTGTTATTCATCAGAGACTGCTTCGACGCAGCTTCCAAATTCATACAAATGGCCGAAGAACAGACACCAAACTATATCGCATTAGGCAATGAAGTTGTTGTTTCTGTTATGACAACGCAGATATCTTTCCTCAACGAAAAACCTTTGATCGAATCAGGCGCAGCCACTTTTGTTTTCACTTCATTTTGCACTTTTTGCGCAAACCTCCTCGAACTCTCCAGCGAGATTTCTAACGACATCGTCGCCTACTTGCTCCAGTGGTACGCGAAGGATGATGAGCTCGCTCACTTCGAAGTCTCAAAGGCTTTCATTGCTACGTTAAAGTCAACTGCAGTTTCTCCAGAAGTCACTGAGCAGATTTTGACAGCTGTCTCTAATGATATTGCAAACGCATCTGAGCCGAGCCTGCAACAGAACATTGTCTATTTCTTGAATCTTCTTGTCCAGAAGCATGAAAACATGGTTGACTCGGTTCTTTCGTTTATCCAGCCGATAAATCAGTGGTATTTGAATGCTAAGCAGGAGAAATTCGGCTACCAAGACCTCCTTGCTAACATTGGCTCACTTTACCTCACACTTGCAGTGAGAAGACAGCTCGAAGACATGTACATCAACGCCGCGCTTGAAGAATATCCGCCGTACGATACATCAGAGGCAGTCACAATGTCTCAGAACATCATCCTTCTCGCAAAGGCCAACAATCTTAATGGTCCTCTCGCTGAGCAGGCAGCGCTCGCAATTGCAAGGTTCATCGTCTGGGATGATGACAAAGTCGAGAAGGCTGATATTGACGAGCAGACAAAGAACGCCCTTATCATTTTATTGAAGGCGATTGTCGGAAAGAATCCAGCAATTTTGCAGACACTCGAAAGATTGTACTCAAAGATGAGACAAAAGTTTAGAAAGATTTCTGCAATTCTTTCAAAATAGAGATTATTATTAATGTTTTAGAGTAAACTTGTATCACTATTTATTTATATTACTCTGTATTTCAATATTTTAGATAAATAACAAACAAATCCAACTACAAATACCATCTAGCAGGGAAACTTTAGTCGACTTAGAAAATTAGCATCAAATTTGACATTTATATAAATCTCAAATCCAAACTAGTTGTAATCAAATGGTCCCTATTTTGAGATGCTGAGAGTTACAAACAATAAAATGTTTTCTATTATTCGAGTCATCATAGAAACGTAAACAGCATCTTTTTTTTATATTTAAAGATTTTATAAAATCAAAAATATCGCATTTGATTTATTATGAGAATGATATATTACATTAACTATGACTTTATACATAAATATATATGCTTATATCACCTATAAATACAATAATTTAATAAGAAAATAAAATTATTCAACGTCTTCGAAGTCATCGTCGAAGTCGTCAATGTTGCCTGTTTCAGCCTTGTTGTAGATATTTTCGGCGACATCCGCATATATCTTGATGATTTCTTCGTCGAGCTTATCAAAGTTTGCACAGTTGTCGATTTTCTGGACGTCGACTTGATTAAACTGAAGCAGTCCTTCTTCTTCCTGTCCACGTGCGATAATTCCATTGATTTCTTCGAGAGTTGGTTTAAATATCTCGACAGTTCTCTCAGGAACTGTTTCTAACTGCTCAGCTTCATTCGACAGGTTAAACATACCTGCTGTGATGATTTGGTGGCCCATTCTGTACTTCCTGCGTGAGATCTTGAGAACGTGCTCTTCTCCTGTATCCGCAGTCATGAGGCGGATGATGACGACGCTGCGTTTCTGGCCGATTCTGTGGACTCTCGCTGATGCTTGCAGTTCGACGAATGGGTTGTAGTCTGAGTCGAAGAGGATGACAGTGTCGGCGCTCTGAAGGTTGAGACCGAAGGCAGATGATCTCGTGCTGAGAAGCATGCCGCGGATTGGTGAGCCTGGCTCAACGAAAGACTTGATAATTCTTTGACGAGCAGATGTTGATGTATTACCATCAATTCTCTCCATGAGAATTCCCCTCCATTTGAAGAAGTTCTCCAGCAAGTCCATCATTGTTGTCCATTGAGAGTAAATAAGGAATCTGTGATCAGTTATAATTAATTTCTGAATGATGACATCAAGAAGTTGTAACTTTGGAGTACGCGAATATACATAAGGAACATCGATGGATTTGAGAGTTTCGCGCGGGAAGAACAAGATAGGAGAATTTGAAATTTTCTTCGAAATGTAAACTTGGTTGTTGTTATCGTAGCCTCTCTGCTTGGCGATCTGGATGAGAGACTTCTGCAAATCTGATGGAAGACATTTGAGTGTAACTTCGTGCTTGCCTGGAATTTCAATTTGAACTTCATCTTGAGAACGACGAAGAGTGAATGGACGGATGACTTCGTGGAGGCGGCTAACAATTAGGTTGTGCTTGTCTTGGTCAACATCTTTGCTTTCAACTCTGTTGAAGAATAATTTGAATTTGTCGACGTTGCCGAAATAAGACGGCCTGATCAATGATAAGATCGCACGGAGTTCTTCGAGCTTGTTCTGGTATGGAGTGGCTGTGACGAAAACTCTGAAATCAGCAAATATTGAATCTTCAACTGCTTTGAAAATATTGGTGTTTGGATTCTTGAGCTTGTGAGCTTCATCAAAAACAGCTGTCCTCCATGTGATTTGTCCGAGTAAATCCTTATCTTGAGAAAAGATATCATAAGTTGTGATGAGAATATCAAAATCTGTGCGTGCAACGACTTCATTGAAGTAGTTATGACGAGCTTTGGCCTTCAAATGGTATAAAACGTATTTCGCGGATGGAAGATATTTCTCGAATTCTGTTTTCCATGTAACCATAACAGCGTTGGGGATAACAACCAAGTGAGGTCCATTAATGTGCTTTGTCTCTTTAAGATAAGCGTAAAAAGAAATAATTTGCAAAGTTTTGCCTAAACCAACTTCATCGGCCAAAAGTGCATTCATATGATTCTTATACATGTGTACAAGCCATGAAAGACCTTTAATCTGGTGTTCCTGCAATTCGACATCTTGAAGAATCGAAGGCTGCGTAACAATGCGAAGTGGATGGTCGAAAATTGGTGCTGGCCAGTACTTGCGGAAGTATTCGAAGTCGCTGTCGATTGAATCTTTGTCGAAAATTAATTCTTGATTTTCTCTGTCAACTTCTTCTTTAAGTGAGCGTTGTTCGAGGCTATGCTTGATTACTTGTTTGTTGTGGTATTTTGTACGCATTCCGTTGAAGAATTTGAAAGCATGTTGTGCTACTAAAACAGAAGCACTTTGGGATATAATTGAAAGTACAACAGGAAGTGATACATTGAGGTCAATCTTACTGTTATCTTTGTCTCTGTTTCTGTAGATGTGTCTCGGTAAAACGGAAAATGGTGTTGCAGGAGTAAAATCTTTTCCTTTTGGCCAAAGGAAGTCGTTGTAGGAGATGCCACGAATGACATATCCTTTTTTGAGTTCCATTTGTGTTAAACTTGGAAGACGAACGATCTGCTTTAAGTCGTTTGCCTTTAGAATCTTTCCGGATGCGAAAATCTGGTATGAATTGTAGAAATTATCGCGAACATAGCGTTGTCTGGAAGAAAGCTGCAAGATATGACGTAGAAATTCGAATTTTTCCTTTTCTTCTTCTGAATATTTCTTTTCTTTCATTTTGTTTCTCATGTTTCTCAAAAACTGTTGCATTTTCTTTTGTACGAAACTGTCTCTTTCTTGAGCAAGTAATGCCATAGGAATTGGATGACTTTCGAAATTGCTTAATTGGCATTGCATGTATTTGTGATGTGGCACATCGGGTGCTTTCTTCCAAAATGATAATGATGACGCTGTTACTGGAAAAGCAACGTTTTGATTATTTTCTGGCGGTTCCAAGTCCCATGATTTAGCCAGATTGCGAGTGCTAGTGCCATGCGCAGTACCTAACTGTGCTGCAACAGTCATCTGCGCAATAAACTGCGCTTCTTGGCGTAAATCCATACTACTCTAACTTTTTTGAAAAGTGACATGATGCTAAAATTAAGTAAAAGTGACATGATGCTGAAAGTGAATAAAAGTGACAATTAAAGTGTACGTTTAAAAATTTTAGAATGACTCTTTCGGACGCTGATTTTTTCAGGAAACTCGGGAATATTCTTGATGATTCGCCGCCTGAAGCTATAATAAAAGATCCAGAGATACTACAAAAAGTTCAAGACTGCTTATTAACAATGGAACCATTGGAAAATATGCAATCATTACAAATTTTACGAGCTTGGTGTAGAAAATTATGCGTAAGAGTAAATCTTGAAAAGGATAATAGGATTAATCATCAAAATTCAACAGATCTTTCAATTCCATTCAAAAATCTTGTCGAAAGATTTACAAAAACATATGCGAATCTCACAATATCATTGTTTAGAAAGCCAGCCTTATTGCCTTTAGCTGTTTGTGCTTGCAGGGAATTATTATCAATTACAAAAACATCTCCTAGCGATGATATAATAGAATACTCGTTAAATAATCTTACAAATAAAGACGTCAGACTGCAATTACTTGGAATTCTTGCAAATTCAAAGACAACTGTAGAAGATTTGCCTGTTTACGATGCAGAAATAGCTGTTAGATACCCATTACTGCATAATGAACTTGTAAATGTATCTCCAGATAATGTTAAAGACAATATCAAGACAATTAAAATGATATACAATCAAATTCAAAAGATTAACATACAAGAATGCAGACCAGAAAGAGATTTGCTTGAGTTCTGTAATTTTGACTCATTGATAGGAAAAATAAGCAATGAAATCATTACTTCTCATCCATCGAAAATCGTTAGAAAGAAATTCTACAGAATAATTGATCAAAAGGATATAAAGGTTTTATCATTCGTCAACTCACTCCTCACTTGCAATATTTTCGATCCAATGCTCAAAGAAACTGCAATTCCATATGTAGTATCGCATATCGACGAAATATTATCTAAAACATTAACACAAGCACAACTTATTTCATTGCAAATGATTCCGATTGGAGAAGGCAGCTCAATTTATTCGGCAATCGAAGAATACTTGTCTAAGACTGATAAACTCACATCAATAAATGCTTGGTGCAGATTTTTGTTCCATAAAAACGAATGGATTCGCGAACAAGCAAAAATAAATCTCGAAAAAATCCTCGGCTTCGAAGTCAAAATCAAAGGCGAGATTTTCATCCCTGATACACTCGCAAATGATTACACGACTAGACTAAAGCTCTCTGGTAAGCCAAATGATCCAGCAATGATTTCAAATTTCGTTGACACGATTTTAAATAAAGATCAGCAGGAATTCATTAAAGCAACTGCGGCGAAAAGATTAATCGATATGTACATGAATCCATTCAATCAGATGCAGCAATACACACGAAAACTCTACAATTTACCATTCAGCATGTTTGCTACGCTTCTTCATGCTGTTTCAATTCGCGATCCAACCTTTATTGTTGACACAGAAGAAAGAATGATTGATTTGCTCTCATGTATAAATAGCGAAACAATAAATGACTTAATTCCAATTCTTGGACGCTCAATATTCGCACCATATGTTAAAGTAGAGTCTGGTGGTGCTACTTTGTTGAGGTTGCCCAGATATTCTGAAGAAATCTTTGCAGTTCCTTCTTCTTGCGGTTTTTATGACAGAATTTTATATAACCCAACAAATGAAGTTCCATTCTCAGATATTTTGCATGAGTGGTGCAACTACAAACCAGATCGTGATAAACCAATTACAGAAGATGCTGATTTAAGACTACTATCAAGAAATGCAACATCTAATCAAAATTTCGCATCAGACATAATCGAGCAAGTAAATGAAAATCCAGGAATTGTCGAAAACGTTCTTTGCGGACTTGGTCCTCTTCCCAATGTCATGCATTTCTTCATCATTACTGTTCTATCATGTAGATTGAGTGCTCCTGCTATATGCGATTTCTGTTCAAAGCACATCAAAGATTCTCCAGAAATCGGCTTGAAACTTGCTGAGGCATTGACAGAATTTGGCGGAGATGTTAATATTCCTGATGAAATTAATGATTATATTATGAATGAAGAGATCAGAAGAAGTGCTTTAGCCTTCATAACAGCAAAACTGAAGAGTAAGCAAGCGATTAAAAAAGTTGATATAGAAGTACTTAAGAAACTATTAGATAATCCTCTCCCGACAAATGTCCTGCGTCAAGTTTTAGCAATAATATCATCATTCAACGTCAGGCTTCCAAATATGAATCTTTTCTTCGGTCAGAAAGATCCTGTAATAAGAAGTCTCGTTTTTCACTTAGCAGAAGTCAACGAAGAATCAGCCAATGAAGCTGTTAACATTGCATTCAACGACAATGAAGCCGTGATAACAAGAACAGTTTGCATCGAGTTATTGTCAGAATATTTCATGTCTCATGAGATAATGCGAAACAAACATTTCATTGATTTATTCTATCATCAAAAAGGAGAGACAGCCTTCACATTTGCTTTAATGAAATTACTGTGTATTCCTGATATTAGAGATCAAATTGAAATATATGAAAGTTTTGTTCTCCAATTTTTGACAACAAAATCATCCGAAAGATTCGCAAAGATTGCATTATATTCACTTCAATCATACGAATTTTCAAATCAAGATATTGTTACAGCACTTGGAAACTTAATTAATGATGATAGATATACAAACCTTGTCTTGCATTTATTAACGACATTATCAAGTGAAACATTATCTAACTTTACTTCTGAGATTATATTCTACATCACCGATGCTTTAGAACAGTTTGATGTTGAGCTAGCCCTTGTTTCAGTTAATAAATTAATCAATGCAGGTGTGAAATTCCCAGACCAGTCTATGCTTCATGTTTTGTCTTTGTACAAATCAATTGTTGAGAGAAAAGAACACTCAGAAACTCTCAGAGCTGTCATGAGCCAGATTTTCCATTTTTCGATTAGCGCGAGAAATATTTCATTGAAGAATGGCTTCCTGCAGATGGCACTGGTTGAAATGCTTTATGCACCAACAGAACACTTCTACTCTATTGTTAGGATGGTTTCTGTTTTCATTTATAACTACAAGAAAGGACAAAACTGGATCCTTAAAATCTGGGAATTGAAAACATTGCATTCTCTTTTCACTATTAATCCTACGATTCTCCACTTCTTTTTATGCTACGCCAAGCAAAATGAGAACACGCAGCAATCATTTTCGCAGGTATATAACAATGCAACATTGCTGGATACAATTTTAGAATCAATAGAAACAGCGAAAAGAGCTTCAAATATATACTTGCTTCTCGAACTTTTCTCCAACATTCTTAATGGTAAAAGTGTGAGAAACAGACTATATATAAACCAGCGCTTGATTCCTCACTATGTTCAGCTTGTTCAGAAATACGCGTTGGAAAAGAAAGTCGGGCCTTTGGAAGGATGGCTTCGCGTTTTCATTATGCTGACACTTCATCCTGATGGAATAGAAAAATTGTACGAATTCACAAGAGTACCTGAGCTATTGCTGTTCTTCTTCAAGAGTTGTGCGGAAATCAGAAACAATAGAATCTTCTTGACATTCATGAGAAATCTGATTAATGATAAAAAACACTGGAATTCTGTGAAAGACTCAATCATCTCTGAGTGTGAAGACAATAATGAAACAGAGCTCATAAAGATATTCAAAAACCTTGTCATTGCTGCAAAAAAGAAAGAAAATTAGTTAATCTATAGTTTATATATGTATTTGTTGTAAAAATTTAAATTGTTTTATTCTTTATTAATGATAACAATCATTCTCTCTAATTTTAGCTTTTTTCTCGAAAATTCATCATGCATTCAAATATGGGAACTGAGCACTTGTCGAATTCTTGGTGTGTATGCACTGATATATCATATGATCCATCTTATGATCGAATATGACGTTACAAATTAAAAACTTTGATTGAAGAAGTTATTAGTTGCTACACTCGTTTTATATCACTAAATTTAAATGTTATGCAGCATGTTTTGTAACTATAAACTGTAATTTATCTGATATCAAAAATAAATATGATTGTACTATTTATGATTTAAAAAACAATTAAAAACATTAATAATTATTCCTTCTGTTGTGCTTCAACAGCCTGTTGCCATTTCTTAATATTTTGGAACAAAGATTTCTGGAGTCCTTCAAGACCCCTCCATTTAGCGACAGCGATTTCCATCAGAGGAAGCATTACATCCCTTGCCAAAGATAACTGCGACTCTTCTACAGTCTTAGCGACAAGTTCTTGGAAAGCTTTATCCGGTGCAATACCATATACAACTTTTTCTTCCTGCAAAATCTGCTGCAACTCTTGTTTTCTGAGTTCTCCGTGCTTCATTGCCAGATCGTATGGCCTGAAGACGCTTCCACTGTTTGCGATCTTCAATATTAATCTCATCTGGTTCAACTTGGAGTGGTCACCAGACTTCCACAACTGAATGAAGTCGCTTTCTTTGTATATACCGCTCGACAAAATCAGCTGAGTGAAAATGTTCCAGAACTTGGCTCTGTGGTCATCAGGCAGTGCATCCAATATTGTGACTGACTTGTTTGTCAGTAATTGAATGGCAGCGTCAGCTTGCGCTGTTTCTGCTGGTGGCTGATTCTTGAACAAAATTTCAAGTGGCAATTTAGTCCTCGACAAAAGGCCACCGTGCTCACCTTTGTGATTCGTGTTGTGGAGAAGCGCAGCCATCAAAAGAGCGAACAGCTCGATTGGGTCTAATGTCTTGTTGATCTCTGTTAACTTAAGAATAACATAAACGGCTTGAAGTGTGTCGAGAGATTGATCAGAGTTGTGGAAAGGAAGGTCTTTGCCCATTGTCTGGAAGAGCATCAAGAACTGGAAGAAAGTGATGAATTGGATAGAAAGCTGTTCCAAAAGATTGAAGCTGGTGAAGCAGAAGATCATGAAGCGCAGCTTGACGTTCATTGGGAGTCCTCTCATGTATGCGTTTGGATTTGTAAGTGTCTGCTCCTCTTCTTGAGATAACCTCATCTGCTGCAAGACGACACCAATTTGTTCTGCACTCTTAGAGAACAAATCGAAGACTGCATCTGTTGTTACTCCTTTGTCTTTGTTCTTGACTTTACTGATCGAATAACCGGCGAATGATGTCATGGCGCCAACAAGTCTTTCATCGTCTTTCGTGAAGACTAAGCCATCGTAGCCTGGAATTTTGTTAACGATCTGTATAATGCCCAAAATGTTCTTTTCCTCGTCCATGATCGGAGCAATCAAGAAAGACTTTGAGACGAAAGATGTTCGCGAATCTTCAGTCGGATCATATCTGGAGTCTTTGGTGATATCTGGGATATTAAGTAACGACTTAGTTTTTACGACTTCTTTGATGAAAGCAATTTGCGCGTTTGTCTTCTCGTTCGTCTGGTGGATTATTCCTTCTTTAGTATCGTCCATAAGGAAGACGGTGCATCTCTCAGCGTTGATGAGTTCAATCGCTGACTCTGAGATGTGCTCGAGGATCAAAGGCAAGTATTTCTCTCTTGACATAGACATGGCGAGATTAAGAAGGCCTTCGACTCTGTTCTTCATAGTGTTCGTGTCGTCGAAAAGGTTGGCGTTAGAAAGTGCGATGCCGCAGAAAACATTGAACGCTTTCATCAAGTCTACATCACCTGGAGTGAATTGCATTGTTTCGCCTGTTTTGTTGATCATCTGCGTGACACCGATAACTTGCTCAGCTCTTCCAATGATTGGCACGCAAAGAATTGATTTAGTTCTATAACCAGTAGAAAGATCGACATCCTTGTTGAATCTCGGGTCTTCGTACGCATCAGGGATATTCAATAGCTGACCAGTAGTAGCGACGTGGCCTGCAATACCGTGCGAGATAGGCAAAACGATTGACCTGTTTGTTCCCGAAGCGACTTTTGACAGCAAATACTCTCTGTTTCTATCTGTTGTGAACAGTGAGCATCTGTCAGCGGAAACAAGTTTTCTGGACCTAAGCATAATCATCTCGAAAAGCTGGTCCTTGTTGATGACAGAAGAAAGAGATTCGGCTGTAGTAAGAAGCTCAATGTAGTGATCTTGTGCTGTTAAAACTCTCTTGAGGTTCAAGACATCGCTTCTATAGCGCTGGAAGTTTCCGAGTGTTCTCGCAATGACAGCTGAAAGTGACTCGAGAGAAATCGCGTCGTGTTCGGTGAATGTCATTGAGCCTCTCTTACCTCTGGCGACTGCGACTCCGAATATTTCGTGGTTCGCTGAAGACTCGTTGATCATAGGTGCTGCAATAACTGGACGGCTTCTATATTCGTCATCTGTTATCTTCGAAAAGTGGGGATGCTGAGATGCGACAGGAATGTTCACCAAATTTCCGTCTTGTGCGACGAAAGCTGCAATTCCGCCTTGCGCGAGTGGAACTCTCTGCTTCTTGCCGACGCCGCTGCCGTAGAATTCTAGAGCGCCACGCTGCCAGTTCACGAAGAAAATTTGCGCGACTTCGCAGTTAAGGGCTGTTTTTAGAGATTGACAAGCGTTTGAAATCAAAGGCCTTTGTTTGAGCTCTGCGCCTGTGGCTGAAGAAAGGATTGCCAATGTGGATCTGATCCTGGAGGCTGAAATCTTTAATGTGGCGATGAGTTGTGGGAGTTTTGATTCGGCGTGATCGATTAATAAAGTATCGAATGGTGTCCAAGCGCTTTTTGCTGTGATTGTTACAACAGCTATGAGCTGGTGAGTAAGTGGATCTTGAATTGGAGAGCAAACAACGCATGTTACGCTTTCAAAGAATTTGGAATCTGATTCTGCGTTGTACCATTCGGATTCTTTAGGATTTGAAAGTATACGACGCTTCTGGCTTTCAGCAGCACGTCCAACAATGCCTTTTCCTGGCTCAACTCTCCATTTATGTGTCGGAGAGAACAAAACTTTCGCGATTGGCACATTGTACCAAATTATGACTTGTTTGTTAACAAAAGCTGTTGCTAGAGTGTTTTCAAGTGCTGGTATAGAGATTTCGACGTCCTGCATCTGTCCCATATTTGATGAAATTGAATCGATGATAGAAAGCCTTCTCATTTGTTCTGTAAGCTCAGTGAGAGCTGCATTGAATAATTCTCCCGGCAATGATGTGAAATAACGATAAACATCATCCATCGAAAAATTTTCGCCCGAAACAAGACCTCTTACCAAATATGGGTCATCATTCAGACGCGCGACAATTTCTTGAGGTGTAGGAGGTGCTTGTGAGATGCCCATTCTTGATCCTTGTGAGCCGGAAAACATAAATTTCGAAGATGAAAGAGGAAGAAGCCCACGAGTGCCTGTATCTTGTTCTATGCTGAAATCATCTTGTTTCTGTTCCATTTCCATTTTCCTAATGCGGTCGAAAATATTATCATCATCTCCTCCTCCGCCTCCGCCGCCAAATCCACCGAATCCCGGTGACCCGCCGGCGTTGGATGCAAATATATTTGGACGTGAGCCGAACATCGGGCTCAGAGCGCTCTTTCGAGGCGAATCTCCTGGGAAGTTCGACATAACGTGTGTTAACTTAGGGGCTTGAAAAATTAGGAAGGGTCTAATTTATAATCAAACAAAAATTTGGAATTAATCAAGTCATTGCTAATTGGTTCATCTTCTGCATCAATATATTAAAAATGATCATTTTAGAAGAATTCAGATTTATGACATTTGACATTTTACTATGACAGATTTATTAAAAAGTGACACATTCTCTTTCTTTAGGAGAAAAGTGAGATAAGGTTAATATCAAGATCGAGCTAAAACTCAAATTATATGCGTAATACTAAGTGTATTCCCTGATTTCTGAAGGGTGCACCCTGAGGATTACGTAAACTTCAGAATCCGAAACAAGTGAATTTTGCTTGAATCAGGTTTATCTATTCAATTGTACTGAGTTATGATATAAGTAATGCCTTTGCAAGTTCATGAAGTTAAACATTAAGATTTTAAAATAAACTTACTCAAACAAGGCTTTTTAAATGAACAAACGTGTGTAAGCATCTGCACATGTGAGAGAGTAAACTTAGAATCGACATTTTTCAATCAAAACGAGAGTTCATAAAAAACAATTTTTTGAAAAACTTGACCTTCAAACTGTCTATTAACCATCAGCTTATTAATTTGTAGCAGTAAGCTTGGGTTCAATACGAATGCTTAGACCTCTGCAAAAAATATGATTTTTTTTTCGTAAGTTTTGTTTAATTTGAGTTAAATGCTAGAATATATTACAATGGATAGTGTAGATTTTAAAAATAATAAAAATAACGGATTAATATTAAATGTTGCTTAGATTTTGAAACTCTTATTGGAATTTGCTTTAGATAAATGTAATACTATTAATTCATCATAATCTCGCACAGTTATCGATTAATCATCCATGCAACTATTGATCACTTTTTTCAAAAATTATAAATTTTGAGAGGCTAATCCTTGCCGATAAAAATTGAATATTTGTTTATATAGATTTATTGATTAATATTATAAAGTTTTCGAAAAAATTTGCAATTTTAAGAATTAATTCATAAAATTATGTTCCGTAATTAATTCTCATATATAATATTAATTAGAATTTATTGATGCGACGATAATGATTAGATTATCATTATATTATTTTCCACTGTTATATTATCATATATATTATGATTGTCAATATTTTTAAACAAATTTTTCATTTTATTTTATTTTTTGATAAAATATTTTCAAAACAATTCAAAACCAAAAAAAAATATCATATTATAACTGATTATTAATATTAATATTTTTACCAAGTCGCATAAAAAGTGACATATCATATATTCCATCAAATGAAATGGAAGAAGCAGGTTTTGCCTTTCCAACTCATAATGAAAACAATCCCGTATATTTATATTGTTGCATTTCTTTTATCCTTGACTTCTTCTATCCCTAATATCATCTTCTTGCAAGAAAATTCCGATAATTCTCCGAAAATTTCTGATAATAAATTAGTTTACGAAACAAGACTCACTGGATACGCATCCAACATTAGACATATTCCGAATGATAAGCTTATTAAGATCGTCCACAGACGAATTCCGATTAATAAAACTGGACTTGGTATAAAATTCCAAGGAACATTCAAATCCGGCGAACATTTTCCATGTACACCGATGCAGTATCCTCCACATATTCGAGATTACAATGTAAGCTTCGCATATTTAAGAAACGTATACGTTTCAAGATCTCCATCAGTTTTAACACCTAAAAATAGATTAGCTCTTACAGACTTTCACTGGCTACCTCATATTCAAGGCACTACATCCGGTAATGTAATATACGCGTTCGATAAAGCAGTTGCGCCTGGTCATTCATTCTGCGACAGTTTTGGACATTTCCACATTGATTTCTTTTCCATACTCATGGATATGCCAAAGGATGTACAACAGAATTACTATATTCTTAATGTTCCACATGGTGACTTCGTTCAGATTGCTCTCGACTTAATAGAAGTTCCAAAAGAGCACAGGATTCCTATAATGCAGAGTGGAGAGTTTGCCTTCGTTCAAGAGCTGATTTATCCTGTTTCCCCGATGGTTCACACTTATCATCAAGGAGAGCCACTTCACAGGATCCAACTTCTCTATAACGAGAAGTTTGGACTGAAGGATATCAAGGCAGATAAGAATGCTATCATAAACAGAAGAGACACTAGAATTTGGTACAATGTTAATGAATTAATAAATGCTTTGAAGAAAGCATATCCATCACACACTTGGGAGACTTTGGAGGACGTCCATGGTCTTAGAGAGTCTGCTAAAATCTACGCTACTGTGAAATTCTTGATGACGCCTTCAGGCTCTAACTTATTCCATTGCTTCTTGATGAAGCCAGACTCAATTATCCTTACAATCGAAGGAACAGTGCATGATTGGTCCTCAATTGGTGCTATCTTCCAATGCAGGATCCATCACATCATCTTCCAGAGTGAAAAATTAAATCACGTTAAAGGATTCCCAGGATTCAACGTCGATGTCGATAAATTTATCAAGGCAGCTGGATTTGCTGTGAAGTATCTTGAAACAGGAAAATTCCCAGAAGAAGACTTAACTTTCCTATAATCAAGATTTATTTTTTCCTCGAACTATATATATGTTTGTTTTTTAAGTAAAGATTAGCCTATATTAGTTAATAGCAATAAAATCATAATTTTTTTTCTCACAAAGTATGCCATTCCTAGTCTCCAATATTGATATTAAAATTAATCATATTTACTTACCTGAAAAAATTTGTCACCACTGATTACAAAGTTAGTATTTAAAGCTCCTGTTTTGTATATAGTATGAATATAATATGCTGCATCATATTGTTTAAAATGAAATCGATCAGCAAGTCATTATCATTTATAAGATCAGTATCAATTACATTATGTATTTATGTGACAAAATGATAAATATGTTTATAAGAAATAATTTATTATGGTAAATATGCAATTTTCGTTCCATCTCTTTCTAAGAATTGTCTGGCGATGAGAGACCTTATTCTTCTCTGGAACATGTCTTCTGTGATAGGGAATTCAACCTCGCGCTGGACAAATGCGATGAGATCTTTGTCGGTGAGAGAGTTTCCGCCTTTTAATGTTCTGACGATTGCTGCATCAATTTGTGCTTCTCTAGATGCGAATGTTGATGAATGCTCAAAGACTTGGGCTGATGGTGTCTTCTCGCTGATCGTTGGCAACTCAATGAATCCTTTGCTGTCGCACTCAACATCTCCATTGACGAAATATTTAGACTCCTTTCGAACCAAAATCTTGTGGCATTTTTCATTTGTCAATGCTTGTAGGATTGGTTCCAATTCCTGGATTTCAACACCAGTTTTCTCGCTAAGTTCTTCAAGACTGTTGCCTTCTTGTCCAATAGATAGCAGAATATTCGCGACAACTCCATCACACTCAAGATTGATTAAGTCCTTGAATCCCTGAGCTTTCAATTCGCATCTTGAAAGTCCGACGTGCCAAAGAAGAGCTCTGTTGTTTATCCTTTGGATGTAGAACTTTGTGAAGTCGTCGAAGAAAGGTTGTACCTGGTCTGGGAATTTGGCATTAAGGAATTTTTCACTCTTGACAATGTACGACTGCAAAATAGATATGGAAAGTTCGAAAGGAGAGGGTTTCGATTTTAAGAATTCTTTGATAGCTTCTCTGTTCCTGTATGTGTCTTCAAGGATGTGTTTGATCTTGGATGAGAGTTGTGGCATGATTTTCTCGAGTTTCTCTGATAAAATAAAATCTGCATCAAGCGGTTTGTTATCTAAGATGCGATCAACGAGGCCTGCAATGTAGAGCTCTTCGAAAAGCTTAATATCACCCATCCACGAAAAAGCGCGAATGATTGAATTAATCGATTCATCTGTAACGGCTGAAGGTCCTTCAAGAGCTATTCTGGATACTTCTGAAGCAATAATACGTGTAACTTGTTCCTTTGTTGCGCCAATGCTCTTCTCAATCGCTTCAACTAAAACGCTACGACCGATTTGTCCAATTTGTGGGATACTGAGTAAAAATGATTCGAACTTAATAAGTTTCTGGAATAGTTTGTCATCTTTAGCGGCTTCTTTAGCATTTTTACCAAGAAATTCTCCAAATTTGCGATATGAATCATTAAGTGTGCCGTAGCTCTTGAAGACAATGGATAAAGCACGTACTGTATTTGGTTCTTCATCAATAATGCCTGTTTGAGAAGAAATTTCTGAAACAAAATTTTTGGCGAAAATTCCAGCAATTTTGTACAATACAGAAGTGTCAATGCAGTTTTGTGATGCATTTGTTAAAATTAAGAAAGCATTGTACATTTCGGCAGATGTAAGTTTGGAATTTAACAATTTGAACGCTTCATAGAAGATTTCTTCAGCGTAGTATTGTAAAGCGTTGATATTCTTCAAGAATGATATGAATGTCTTGATGTTTTCTTCATCATTATCGATAAATAAATCAGATAAAGTAGAACTTAAAGATTTCATCAAAGTTTCACTGCTGTCAAGTTGTTCTTTAAATTTCTTTCTCAAAATATTGTAGAAACTATTCTGTTGTTGGAAAATTGGAGCAAATATTAAATCGAGATAAGTGATTTTTTCATGTAATTCGCAAATTTCTGTAATTAATGCTTTTGAATCCTTACTAGAAACAATATCAGTGATCAAATCTTGCGCTAATGCTTTTAATTTTCCTTCAATATGTGAAAAGATTGAAGAAGGAGTGGAATAAATAGCAAGCGAATAAACAAAACGTTGATCCATAATTGAAAATCGAATATTTGGATTCTTTTTGAAGATTCTGTCGAATAAGTGGTCAATAAATTCTGTCCATTCTTCTTTTGTAGTAGTTGAAACTGAAACAGTTGATTGAACAGATGAAGGACGTTCTTTAGCCTCTATGTAAATCTGGCAGGGCTTAAAACCTCCCAGATTTAAAGTTGGATCAATCTCGCATTTTTGCATTAAAGAATTCTGAACAAAAACTTAATCATTAATTCACTTATAACGAATTAATATCAAGACCTGTCATCAAAAACTTCTATTGCCATCGCTAAAATTTTTTATTAAAATATTTATTCATCAAACTCGAGATTTGAATAATATATTTCATATAACAATGGCCTAGATATGGTATCTTCAAATGCATGAAGCTTAATAAGCAAATAAATATTCGATTATATGTCAAAATCATTATTCATTCATAAACAATGATGTAGTTAATTGACATAGAAATATTCAACGCAAATCATGTCCTTTTTACTTATTATTAATCTCGATTCTTGGAATTACAGAATTGAGCCTTGTTATTTTGTGGAATGCATATTATGTGTTATGAATATTACAAATCAAATCATGTAGTCCTTATATCTCCATTTAAAACAAGTGAATTGAAAAAAATTCAAATGTTTCAATATTAATATAAGAATGTCTATTGGAAAACAATGGAAAACTTTAGCCAAATTTCTTTCAAAAAATTGTAAAAAAAATTATGACATAATAATGAATATTATATATTGATAATGCGAAATTTATTAATTTTGGTCAGTAAAAATAAAAATGATATATTTGAAAAGCTTACAAAAATAACCTTTTTGAATTCTAACTAAAATGGTTTATTATTGTAAAAATAACATAAATTATTTTTTACGATCGTTATGAATTCAAAATTAAATATATCAGAAGAGGTGTACCAATGACGATAGAAATGACGTTAAAATCATAACGGTCATAGAACTGAAGTCTTTTTGGAGCACAGAAAT
>MRSU01000933.1:0-10056 GCA_008369845.1 Trichomonas gallinae
TGTCATATCAAATGAATACATAATTCATAGTAATTTCCCCTACTTACTGTGGTAAATTTTGTATATCATAATGAAAATCAATTCAAGCTTATCAAACTATGCTAAATTAATCAATAAGTTTAGAATATTTATAAAGTACTTTAAAAATATTCAAAATGATAATTTTTTATTGAAATCTAATTCTATAATTTAATATTAAAATGCATATTTCATTCGAAATACATGTATATAGTGTTCAAAGAGACAAAATTAAGGCCATATTTAATAAGAATGATCCGCGCAGGTTAATCACAAATGAATTTGACAAATTTGCGGTTTTGTCAAAAAAAAGAATCATGGATCCATTCGATGTTGTTACACTTGATAAAGACAAGGATGTTGCCACTAACGTTCTTATAATCACCTGCTTCATAGTGGTGTTTCTGATGGTATTTTTGATATTTTACCCATTATTATGTAGAAGACCACTTAAAGCTTGGTGGGCAAAACGAAAACAAAACCACAAAGTAGGAAAAGATGTGGCAGATGACAAATCAAAAGCACTAAGTGAAATACAAGCATCTTTGATCTGATCGTTTTCAAAATATAATCAGTATCGATTACTTCTGGTATTTAATCATAGAAAATCTATATCTGGTTCATTTAAGCAGATTTTTTACTGATTCGATGCATCGAATTTATTCAATTTTCGCAATTACACTGATTGACGATTTCATTTCAGCCATTAGATTACAATTATGTTGAAATATATTATTCAATTACTTTGAAGCCCTATATCTCAAAATTTGTTTATTTTCGTATTCGAAATGTCCAATTTCTATTTCTTTCACAGTTTCCCATGCTCATTTACAATATATTCGACATAGTACTCTGTTTGTTTTAATAAATGCGTTATTTCTCGATCAATAGCCCGACCATCATTTGTTTCATATAATTTAACAACTTAATATCAATTCGTAATATTACATTATGCCATCACATAATGCATAATATATGATCATCCATATATGAAAAGAAGAAATGACATAATTAACACGAAATGATTTTAACCTTGACTTGTTGATAATAAACTCTTTGTTCTCATTATTTCTACTCATTTATGTTTAACACACATGAATAATTTTCGCACAATAATCGTTTAAATTACTTTTTTCACAGAGATAGAAATATCTCAAAAATGTTTAGCTTAGGAATATCTGTCACATCTCAATAAAATATATCAATATGAGAATGCCTACTTATATTCTGAATTTTGTGAATTGCATCAATATCATTGCAAAAATGATTTTTTTACAAAAAAAGAGTGTGAGAAAATCCGTTGCACTCTAATAAGTTATTCATTGTGGGCATACCTATCTATATTCTGAATATGGAGAAAATTAATGTGAGTCGTATTATAATTTTTGTCAAAATAATTTCTTACATTTTGTCATAAATGATGTGATTACATGACATAAATGATATGACTTTTTGACAATGCTGAGGGAAATACAATGTAAAGCTTTTCCGATAAAGTAATCAAATAATAGACTTAGATGACATATCAGGCATCAAAAATGCATCGATGAGTAAGACAAAAGTGACAATAACCGTAACCCGAAATTTTTGTCATTTCGCATATTTTTTGAGAAAATGGAGCAAAATAAGGGCCGCATCATTAAAAACAAGCAATATTCGAACAAATTTAAGCCGTACAAGAAGCAAAATACAAACCAGGCTAATAAGACTGACAATCAAGACGACGAATTGTTGGACGATCAAGAATTTACAACAAAGATTGTGTTAAATGACGGACAAACAGTCACTCGCTCCAAAGATGACGAAGAGCTCCTCGATGACCCAGATTTCACTACAAAAATTGTATTACCAAACAATTCATCTGCTGCAAAGCAAGATGACGAAGAAGAATTGCTTGATGATCCAGACTTTACCACTAAAATTGTCATTAACAACAGCGAAACTGCTCTAAAACCTCAAAACAAGCAGCCAAAGAAAAAACAACATAACAAGGCTAAAGCGGACGATGATGATGAATTACTTGATGACCCAGAGCTGAATGCCGTGATTGTAGTCGCCGACCAAAAAGATACCAATAAATTTGAAATTTACAGACCAGATCCTAATAAACTCCTTCTTTCAGAATCAGAGATCAAGTCTGTAATGCAGGCAGAGAACAAGAACCAACAGAATCAAACCCAAAACAATCAGAAGAATCAAAATCAAAAGAAGCAGGACAACAAGCAGAACAAAAAGCAGCCAAATAGCTACTCCTCTTCGAAATATCAAACACAAGAGCTGCCAAAGTTAACTCCACAGAATATTAAACAAAATCAAAACTACCAACAAGGCAAGCAAGGACAAGATACACCTCGTAGAAACCCACAACAGAATATGCGCCATCCTAACTCACAAAATAATCTAAATTCCCAGCAGAACGTGGTTCTTAATCCATATCAGCGTGAACAACTTGGCCCACAGAGCCTTAACATGCGTAATTACAATTCCAAGCAGCAGAATGGCAACCAGAAGCCACAAAATGACAAGTATCAGAATGGAAATCAGAAACAACAAAACGGACATAGCCAAGATCAACAGAATCAGCAAAAGCAGAAACAAACCAAGAACCACACAGTTGGTGTTATCAAGATGAAGTCCATTCTTCAGGATTATCTTGACTACAGCTCGAAATACGAAACACCAGTCGTTGATTATCACGATTATGACCAGCCAAACTACATAAAGACAAAGCTTATTACTGACATGCAGCTCCCACCAGAGCCTCAATTCGATAATCCTGATAATACAAATGATCGCGAATATTTCCCACAACAAGCAATTTTACCAAGAATGCAGCTGCCTAAGCAAAAGAATATTAAAACAATTGATGATATTTTCGCTGAACAGGCAGTAAAAGTACAAATGAAGGGACCAGCCCTTAAATCTGACCACCAAGTCAACCAAACAGATTTATCTTCAATTGCCGCACAGCTCGGCATCAAAGTACCATCCAACAAGCAGGCAGCTCCACCTGAGGCTCCATCCAAGCCAAAGATATTAATTTCATCATCAGGTATCGAAATTACAGTAAACAAGAAGGCCAGCGAGCCAGCACCACAACAGCCAGCTGCTCTTGAGGTCAGAGGCTCATCACTCAACCAAGGATTCGTTAAAGAGAGATCATCAACGGATGACATGTCTTTCTTAACATCACAAGTTGTTTCTCGCGATATCAACATGCCAGATCTCACAGTTGAGCGCCCAGTTCTCACTGGACACGCTGTCGTTGAGAAGAAGCAGAAGTCAGAGTTATTCATTCCTTCATTCAACATCAAGCAGCCTAATGATGTCTACAACCTTTCCGATGACGAAGATAATCATGATGAAGATAGAAAATTCATCAACGACATCATGGGCATCGAAGAAGAAGATCGCAACGAACAATTCTTCAACGATGAACAAAACGTCGAGGAAGAAGAAGTCCAAGAAGAGGAAGGCGAGATATATATTAAGGCACAGCCAGGCGAGGAAGAGAATATCACGCCAATTTCTCCAGTCGATATCGTGTCGAGTGGAAAGGGCCAGGTTCTCCTTCCAAAGCCAAAGGTCGAGGAGGAGCCTGTAAAGGAAAAGGTTGAGCCTAAGATACCAGAAAAGGTCGAAAAAGTCGAAGAAGAGGAAGAGGAAGAAGAAGAAATCGCAGAAAAACCAATCAGCGAGGAAGTCATCATCCCAGCAAGAAGTGCAAAACCAGCACAGAAGGGACTCTTGGGAGGTTCCAACATCTACATTATTGCAGCTGTTTCCGTCGTTATCTTGGCGATTCTTGCCAAGTTGTTACAATAGAACTAAAGATATATTTATTGAATATGAGCAAAAGAATACTATTACAACTATACGAAATTAGACAGGTTTAGCTTATTATAAATTTATATTTTGGCACCGAATCAATTAAATCATATTCACAGTTCACTGATATATAGAATTGATGTATTATATACAATTCTAAATCTACATTATTCTTTGAGAGTAGGATAATGTTTAAATCCGATACAAGATTTATAAATATTGCATATAACTAGTGTTTTTCTCGGAAATTATTCGTTTAATCGTGGATTCTAATTATTTATATCAAATGCATACATAATTATCAGAAAAATATCAATTTATCGTGAATAATTTTGTATATATTTTGTATATATATTGAAAATCCAAATATTGAGTTCAAGAAAGTGGTTTTCCATGACAATATTGTTTATTTAATGAACATTCTTCTGATAGACTGATTGCTTGTCATTAGAAGATATTTATGATTATGGATTGCTTGCTGATGCTGGTATCTCTGCTGCAGGGCTAGCATTATCTTCTGGTGGAGAAAGCTCAGCAGCTTCGATCTTCCTCTTCTTATTCCTGAAGACAAGAAGAATCAAAATTCCAGAAAGGAGAGCAACGAAGGCTACACCAGCTATGCATAAACCAATTGTCAATCCTAGATTACCCTTTTTTTCCTCTGGAGGTTGTGGATCTGCAATTTCATCATATGAGAACGCTTTCATTAGTGGTGGAACTGTGCCAGAAAAACTCGGGAACAAGAAATTATTTTCATTCTCTTCCGTCAATACTCTTCCTCGAGTATTGACTTGTTGAGTATAATTAATTATAAATTTATAAACACCCTTAGAATCTCCGGTTTTCTGTGAGGTTTTGACCGTAAAACTCGAAACTGCTTTATGAAGATTTAAATATGAAGTTGTATTCTCCAATTCAATTGTATCCGCATTTGCATTAGCAGAATATGTTTTTTCGGCATACATAGGTGTCTGAGTCTTGTAGTTGAAATTTAGTGGAGATGAATAAATAAAGTCGGCATAAGTTACTAACGAAATATTTTCGTTAGAATCATAGACTAATTCCATTGTACCTGATGGTAATGTTGATATCTTTGTTATAACTGTTTCGTTAAATTCCTTTAATCCATCATTACCTCCTGAATCACCTCCAGTGTCATCTCCTGTATCTCCGGTATCATCTCCTGTATCACCGGTGCCATCTCCTGTATCACCGGTGCCATCTCCTGTATCACCAGTACCATCTCCTTGGTCATTTGTGTGTTCGCCTAATTCTTCATCTCTTTGATCGTTATATAATTTTCTTTTTCTGTATTTTAAGGCCTGTTTGGCTTTGTAAAACCTGTAACGTAATTCATCTTGGTAACTCTTCCATTTTCTAGTTGATTTAAGCTTCCTTTTAGTGATTAATCTTTTAGCTCCAGTAGCTTCAGAAGATCCATCGTTGTGTTCGCTTGATTCTACTGATTGATCATTTTCATGTGAATTTTCTTGAGTACTTGATTGATCTCCACCTTGTGTTTCACCATCTTGGCCACTTTCTGTTTCAGATCCTTCTCCTTCACCACTGTCGCCATGATCTGTGCCATCTCCTTCTTCTGTGCCATCGCCAGGCTCTTGGCTATCACCATCACCTTCACCATATCCATCATCACCATCGCCATATCCATCATCGCCTCCATCATCAGGATCATTTGGGTTATCATCACTCCAATCGAATTTTTTACTTATAGTTGTGAATGACGGATTTATTTTTCTAACTTGTATCCTGCAGGCGCTATTTGGATCCGTGCATTGGACTTTTATTGTTGCAAAATATTGAATACCAAGGTTGACAATAAGCGGGTTAAACGATTCATTGGTTATATCCCATCCAAAATCACCGAATGTTCCTATTCTTACGCTGTAATCGCCTTCTCCGCCAATAATGAAGCTTTCATGAAAACAATATGATTCTCCTGGTTTAATAGTGATGATTGGAGCTTCGAGAACTAAAAGAGGATAATCGGTGCAATTAGTAAATGGTGAAAACTCATATTGTTGAGCCCTGCGACGCAGAAGCAGAAGCGACAACATTTTTGAATTAATTCACAAAAATTTTGAAATAAATTATTTTACAATATCAACATATTTCGACAATTAAATAAAATTCATTAATATTGTAATTATTTGTAAACTTTTCAAATATTTTTATGTAAAAAACGTTTTGTGCCATTTTATTTGTTGTATGATTACTAATCGATTTAATAATTTTGAACTTTGCTTCAAAAAAAATTAACTCATAAAATAATTCATAATAATAAAATATATATATAATATTATTATAAATTTTTATACTTTGAAAGAAAAATCAACTAATTTATTCTGAAGGTTTATTTTGTAAAAAATAATTTTCCATTTAAATCATAATGATCTAACAATAGATATTATTTAAATAAAAAACATATATATCGATTTTACTTTAAAATATTGTATAATATCTATAATACAATATAATATTCGATGAATAAAATCGATTCGTTTTTTCAGTTTACAAAATTTTACATGATCGAAATTGTTTTGAAATTTATTTGCAATATCAGCTGGGTGAAAAGTTATCTAAGTAACGGCAATAATTGATACCGATTTGATGATTAAATGACATTTTTTCCAAGAAATTACATCAGGTTTTTTCTCAAAATTGCTTATTTCAATAAAATTAATTACCCAGATTTCCCTCATTCTTACCAACTTTACACGGACCCTGCATAATTTGAAAAAATCGTTATCGTCGTGCCAACCCCTGCCTAAAAAACAGTTGGTAATAGTGAGGGAAATCTGGGTAATATATACTATATTAATCAACTATATAAATCGTTTGAACATATGAATACATAAGTGAATATACCAGATTCAATTAGGTATCGTAGAAATTTGAATTGATTAGATATTAACAGTGTTAGACTAAATTGAATCAATGAAAAAGTCGATTTGTAGGCAATAGTAGAAACACTAATGTATTCATATGTTCAAGCGATTTAGTTTCCATTCTGAACTACGATAGCAGTGACAATAGATATAAGTGATGCAGACATTAATTTTTTGACATTTGACAAACATATTTTGACATGTAAATTTGTTCGTTTAGACAAGAAAAAAGTTTATTTCTGACATGTAAATAATAATAAACTGAAAAGTGTCAAGAAACTTCGAGGATGGAGGTGGGACAGTGGAATCTCACATCCACTCCATTCCGAGGCTTCAAAGTCTTACAAATCAACTCAAAAGCTCTTCCAACAGATGAATCCAAAGAAAATTTGAAAAATCGTCTTTTATTATTGTCACATCAGCTCGCAAGAAAAAATATTCCAGCATATTGCTTAAATAAATCCCCAGAATATTCAGAAAAACAAAGTGACGATCCAATCATCATTGTTTTTGACTTATATAAGCACGCGGAAGAATTTGAATTTCCAGATTGGACGGAAATAACGTCCTGGGTCCCAACAATAGACAAAAACATTCGCTACTCTTTTCTCGACGACCTGCAAAAGGCTATAAATCTCGCTACAGCCTACAAATTGAGTGATTTGGATCCAGTTTACTTCTGGAATTTCTTGTATTTCGAAATTCCTGACACTCCATGCAACAACTATATATACCAGAATATCCCTGTCTACTCACAGGACGAAATTTACATAAGAATGTTCGTTTCATCGCAGCCAACTTCTTATCTTAGCAGACACGCAAGAATCAGGCCAAAAACCTTAGTCCTTATACCACCTTATGTTCATCCATTCTATGTTCAGTCAATTTCTTCGCATCAAGCAACTTTAGTTTCAATAACGAAAAAAATCATTCATCTTCCATTCGAAAATCAAACTTTTATCACACTTACAAAATGGCCAAGCTCTATTTTCAGATTTGCAAAGGCTGGGCCAGCAGAAGTTGAAATCGAGAAAAAGATCGAACAAACAGATTATCAGACAGATTTTTACGAAGGAGCAGATGAAGGAATTGAACAATTCTTTGCCAACAATTTTGGAGACGTCGAAGAGCCACCACAAGTATTGCCACAAGAATTTGTCGCTTTTCCAACAATGAACGCATATCAGCTCATCGATGAGATGATAGAAAACACAGAAGAGAGGAAAGCTCTTAAAAAGATCCTTGAAATCAATCCAATTTTTCCAAAATTAATCGATAAACTGCTACTTCCACGTATTCCTTTCATTTCTCCTTTATCAACAGACACATCGATTCCTGTTGCATCTAGGACACTTGGACCGGTCCCAAACACACTCTCCTCCATAGAAGGAGGATTTCATCTCGGAATTCCAAACTGCACGGTACTACAGAACGGCCACACAATACAAGTACCAGCGAACACATGCTACAGTCAATGGACTGAGAACTGCTACCTGCCAATAAGCGGCCCCCTGAAGACGAAATACGCAGTTTACGTCATCGGACAAGTAACAAAAGAGATAGAAATCTTCTTCAAAGAGCTGGAAAGCTATTACTCACTACTGAGGCTCGGCGAGCTCACGCCTCTACAGAACTGCATCGAAACAACAGCTGAGAACACTCTCAACGGAAAAATCAAGCAAAGATTCGAAACTGAGTTTAATTCAGAACAACCAACAGTTTTTATAGTACATCCGATTGTTTTCGGCTGCAACATTGATGCTCACGTTATTACAACGCCTATCATGGAGTCGGACATTGTAGACCACTCGAGCGATTACATGATGAACTTGGCTCTTTTGGTCTACACCCGATTGAGAGAGCTAAGATCAGAGCCTTACGGTGGTCTTAATTTCGGCAACGAAGAATTCACGTCACTTTTCTTTGGATTCAAGTTTTCGACTCCAATCAGCTTCGAAAGGTCTGCTCCTGATGCTCCAGTGCATCTGCACGTTGCTTGGGACCCAGACACTAAGCTGAGCTCCTGGTGTGATGATACGTGCCAGTTCTTCCATGCGAACAAGGCAATGGACATCGACATGCTGAGGAAAACATTCGCCAAGATCAGAGAACAGTTGAGCGGAACATCTGTCAGTCTCATTTTATCTGTCGTCGCCGAGGGAATCAGCGAGCAGCTCTACAATGATATAATGGCAGAAGACTTTTTAAACGTCAGCGATTTCAAGCTCGTGACTGTTTTCCCTGCGCCAGGTGTACAAGCTTTCTTCAACGAGCCATTCGATGACGACATAATCATCAAATCTTCGCATGAAAGATGCTTCGATGTACCTGCAGGTGGATTCATCCCTCCACTCGCGACTTGCTTCGTGCTGCCTTACAGCCTCACTCCTTACACGGTCTCTGTCTTCTCACATCAGAGTGATGATGACTGGAATGCATTAGTAAACGTGACAAGGGAACTTTCTGCCATGTCATGGACAGCAGCTTGCTTCGGAAAGGAGAAAAGAATATCAGCCCTTCCAATTCATGTGCGCTCACTCTTGAGAAGAGCGAGAAAGCCGACTCTGACAGTCTCCCGCTTCGAATTTTTGCCACCAAGATCAGAATAAATTGTGTTATTGTTTTGTTAAGTTATTATTTTTTAATCCAAGATTAGCATTTATTAGATTGTCCCGCATTCACTTCTGTTGTCAGCCCTTCTATCAATTGTCGTGAGAACAAATACGACTGAAACTTGTTTTGAATTTATGTATGTTAAAAGCTTTTGATAAACATTTGCAACATCTTCTGCATTGCCTATGTTTTGCCATATAATATCAGCAACTTCTTGAAAAGGAATAAATACATCATGAACAGAATCCATGAATATGTAATTTTAAAAAATGCTGGATTCATTTATTTTAAGTTGACCAATTCAAAATGCTAATAAAAATTTAATAAAATAATATCTATTGCTCAACAGGATGAATATTTTATAAAAATTGTTTATTGTTTAAATTATACATCGCAATATCAAAAATACTTTGAACGATGAGTTATATTTTTTCATTCAAATATTATCATATCAAATGCAAACAAATCTTTTGGCGAGAATATCAAATCTAATTCAGCGACAATAAAAATTATCTTAAAATATTTTGAATTTTTGGAAAATATGATTGGATGTTTGCATTTACATATTAGTATATTTTTGTTAATAACCTGTTTCATTTTATAAAAAAACATTTTTTTAAGGGTCGACCGACATACTCACTTTTTGAATGCCCCTGCTTTAAATTTTAGAACTTGCGCTTACAATTTTGAG
>MRSU01000938.1:0-34546 GCA_008369845.1 Trichomonas gallinae
ACGTTAGATGGAGCTGCAGGAGGCGTTTTTATCATGTCACTTTTAAAATTTTCCCAAAAAGTGGAGTTCCCCCTCTTTTCTTTTCTCATAGATATATTCGAATCAAATGTTAAAATAAGAATCAATATGTATTATTCAATTACTTGAAGTCGCCTCAAAATATTAACCTTATTTTTTGCAACTACTCTTGGTTACATTATCAACAAAATCTAAATAATAAAACTTAATATATTTAAAAAATTATTTCTATTAACTAATATAATCTATTATGATTACCAAAATTTTGGAAGTGGAGTTGCTGATATCGATAATGAGTTAGCAACAGGAAGAAATTGATAAATTGGTTTGGTTGATACCTTTTCATTCACGATGAATAACTTTTATGGGCGTTGTTTTAATTCATTTCTAGCTAATCTAATATCATTAAGTCTAAAAGATTCTCTTCTAAACTCATTGTCTGAGGCTACTCTTGTTTTAAAAGTTAATTCAGAGTCTTTATGCGTCTCTTTCACATTGTTAACTATGCTCTTAAGCTCGTTTTTTGAAATGTTTTCATTTGGTTTTGAAACATAGATGCATTCTTCGTTCTTTATACCATAATATTTAAAGCTCTGTGAAGTTGATAAGATTGTACCATCATAGATATAGTTGTTTGTGCAGTTTGGAAAGAGTTTGTCCAATATTGTTATCTTCGAAGATCTTGTAACGACTATTAACTTTGGGACGTTGTCTCTGCTGCATAAATATAACCTGAGTTTGGCTGCTGTATCTTCCTGAGAGATCCTGTAAGCTGAGACGATCATCAATGCTTTGATCACAAATGAACCATCATAGCAATAATCGAAATTGACTCAAATTTATTTGAAAGACATCTTCAATTTTTGAATAAAATCATATCCTAGGATTCTTTTGCTTATTACTATATTGTTTAGACTAAAATAAAAAATATGTTATTCCATTGATATAATTTTGTCAATATGAAAAAAAAAAAAAAAAAACCATCATAACCTTATACCTTATATTAAATTAACCTTATATTAAATGAGTGGAAAACCAATGAATTTAGTAGTTGGAAGAAATAATATTTGCATTGAAATATTAGATACTTTATTACAAGTTACACCTTGCCTTTAAAAAACACTATTTTTTTTAGTATTTGATATTTTTTTTAATATTTCATTTACGCATAGTAATTCCTGCCGAACTCATTCCATCAAATAGGGAACAACATTAGAAGGTCTAATTTTAGATATATTTTTATTAAAGAAATTATTGAAATATATGTTTAATTTTAGACTATAACAAATCATTCTAGTTGAAATACTATAAGAATACACACTTTAAAATGATCTTTCGACATTAACATATGAAGTGTTTGCCAGCAATTTTCCACTAAAAGTGACAATAAAGGTGACATCAACTGTACGTTTAAAAATAATGGCGACTGATTTAGCATCTTTTTGCAGGACAATTGCAAAACAAATAGACAGCATTAAAGATGTCGATGCCATAATTCTTGATTATGTTGATACATTTCAAATCGAGCCAAGTAATCTTTCGCTATTTGAAAATAATGAAAATTTTTCGACATTTTTAATGCATTTATTTTCATTTTTAACACGGTATCAGTTTCCTAAGAATGCATCAGGCCAAATTGTTACAAAAGCAATAAAAGTCTGCGATTTTCTTTACGAATTATCTATTCAAAATCCTATATTATTAAAATCAATCGCTAAGCATGCACCATTAGATCTACTAGTTGAAAAGTTTTTCACTGAGAGCCTCTTTGACTCAAAAGGAAAAGCTATTTACAAACCTCAATTAATTAGTATCGTTAAATTTTTAGCTGTTTTAGTCTCTGATGATCCTGTGGTTATAGATAATCCAGAAACATTCTCAAAATTATATCAAGTCGCTGTTACATATTTTAATAATCCAGATGCTGAATGGGCATTAGCTTTAATTGCAGGATTATTACATAATTGCCCTACAGGACCCGCATTCATGCGCACACAACCTAAATATAACAAATTAAAAACAACTTTTGCAAATATGTTGTCGAATCGAAACGTAGCAATAGTTTTATCAGCATTATGCAATCTTGTATATCTATTTCCAGCCCAAATCTCGCCGGAAATCAGTATAAAAACTGCATTAAATTCATTGAATTTGAATAAGCAATTTCCGTTAGCAATCAAGCTCAGCTGCTGGATAATCAAAGAGCTGGCAGACAACGCTAAAATTTCATCGGATGATGTATGGACACTCTTGAATACGTCATTCAATGCGGGTCCAAGCGCTTTCTATTTATACAAGCTTCTAACAGACCTTCCGAAGATATCCGATACACTAATAGAAGTCATTTCATCGATGAACTGCCTGTTCGCTATAATAGACATTCTCCTTGAAACGCAATATAATTTTTTGGCTGTCGCTGGAGTAACTTTTCTATTTAGTCTTTTCTCGAAGTTTGACAATGTTGTTTTCTCATCTGAAGTCAAAGATCCGTTCATGAAGGCTCTAAAGATCGTAATTTCTTCCGACAAGTTTGTTGCTATAGATAAAAAAGAGTCGGCTTTGATTATCATGAGATTCTTAATCAGGTCACGGGATTCGACAGTCCACGTCGTTAACATTCTCAGCGATAACCAGCAAAAGCTATTCATGGAGTTCCAGCGCCAAGTCTCTAATAACAATCCATACGTGTCAGTCCAGTTCTTCCTCTTTTTGAACGAAGTTTCTCACTTTTTGGCTTCATGGAAAAATTCATTGATTAGGATTTGCTTGGATTCTCAGTTTCCTGCTCTTTTGACACACGTTTTGCATGAATCACGTAACAGATCTTCAATAGAAGACTGCATCCTCTGTCTGCAGATCATGTGCGGAGGAATGCTCGATGACAAGAAATACGGCAAAAACGCCTTATTCGACATTTTGACTGACGGACACATGATTGCGAACAAAAAACTACATAGTGATGATAACACAGGAAATGTACATATAGAAGAGGTCACAAACTCTCTACAGCAACAGTTGAACGCACTTGAAGTTGAGAGAGACTGCTGCATGCGTGAATTAGAAGAGCTAAAAGTTGACGCAGCACAATGTTCAATAGATTTAGAAACAGAAATAGAAAGCCACAAAGATGTCGTCAACAAGCGCCAAAGACTGAAGGATACTGAGGACAGACTGAGAATGGAGTTAAATGAAGCCCAAAGGCTTTACGAAGATCGCGTTACATCGAACAAAATACTCCAGCAAACATTAACTAATCTTCAGAGAACATCGAGCGAAAGATCACAGAAAGAAGCTGGAATCAGAACGAAATCTATGGATATAAATAACATGAATGTGCAAATTGTTACAATACAAGAAGAGAACAGAAAGATCACAGATGCTATACAGCAAGCTCTCAGCCAGATAGAAAAACAGAAAGCAAGCCGCGATAAATATATACAATGGCTGAAAACAGGAAAACAAAGATGCGATAAAAGAATCAAAATATGCCAAGATTTGGAAGCTGAGCTGATTATAGAAACAAAGAGAAAAGAGCAGATAGAGAATGAAATATCAATCTCAGAGCAGCAGCTGAAGCAGTGGACTGATATAGTTAAAGATGAAACTGAAGCAAGAAAAGCGGAAGAAGACCAAATTCAAGAATTAAAGAACGAACTTGAAAAAATCAGACGCGATATAGAAACCAATGAATATAAGGCTTCCCTTCGCGTTAAAGCTCTCGACCAACTCAAGGATCACATGATGGAACTGGAAACACAGTACAACGAAATGAAGCTGCTCGTCAAATTGCTCCACAAGTCAACTTATCCTAACATGAAGATCCCAGAGAACGTATCTTCAATATTTCAGCTGCAAAATTAATTTTATTTGTTTTATTGTTATGTCTTATTATTATTTGTTAAAATCGAATTTGTATTTTAAATTTGATTCCATTATATATGAATATACTTGATATTTTACAAATTTGTGAGCTTAATATGCAAAATTTATTAATATTAGACTCTAATTTTAGGATTTATTTTGATAAAAATTGTTCTAATGACAATCACTATTTTTAACTAATGTTTGATGAGTTATATGACACATGAAATAAAAATCTTAATATGATGTTAGTTAAATAAGAATATTTTTTATTGAAACATGATAAAATCAAAGGAATCTAAATTTTTGATCAAAATTTGGGTATTTTAGAGGTAGTAGATGTGAACTTGGTGTGTCCTTTTTCAAATGAAAAATGTCATTTTTTTGAATAATGTTTTTTGTTCTTTTTTCTAATTCTTTATCAAAGAATTCTATAAAATTCAACAACGGAGAGCTCCATATTACAGCGGACAGCTCATACACAAGAGCTGAAATCGATGCAGTTACAAATAAAGATCCAGTATCTTCAATTATCATCGATGGAACTTACGACGAGATCCCAACAGCTGCATTTGCAGGACTTTGTGTCGATACAATCAGAATTTCTGCTCCAATCAGAGTAATTAACAGTTTAGCATTTTCTAAGACAAAACTCAGGGATTTCACAGTCCCAGAGACATGCCAAGTAATTGGTACTGACTGCTTTAGACATTGCACTCAGTTAACTACATTTTACTACAGAAAAATAACAATGACAATCAAAGCAAATGCATTTTACGAGTGCACACTTCTTTCGGAGTTCAGACTCGCTAATGGTGACACAACAGCACCAGTTGAAGGCATGAGGAGAACATTTGGCGCAAGAGTTTTCTTCGCATGCAAGAGCTTATCAGTTTGCGAGCTCCAGGATGATACAGTTGAGTTAGGCCAAAGAATGTTTGTTGGAAGCGGCATTGAAAACTTCAAGATTCCAGCATCATTAAAGAAGATTCCAAACTTTTGCTTCACAAACTCAAGAATTTCATCAGCTGACTTAATGAACATCGAAGCAATTGGTATCCAAGCATTCTCAGGATGCACAAAACTCGAAACAATTAAAGTTAGTGAAAAATTAGAGCAAATTCACTCAGGAGCTTTCTCTGGCTGCGTAAACGCTGTATTCTGTGGTCTTGAAAAGGCTAACTACATGTTCGACACTTACGCATTCGCAGGCATTGTATCTATTAAAGAATTTACACTTCCACCTAAAATGTACTCTATTCCAGCTGGTGCATTCAAGGGATGCCCATATCTCACAAAGATCAACTACAATGACCACACATACCAGATCTGGGAGCATGCTTACTTCGAGACAGCAATCACAGATGCCAAACTTCCAAAGATCCTCAACTGGGCCGCTCCAGGTGCCTTCGCTGGCATGCACATCTCTACATTCAACGTGAACGCGAACCCGAACTACGACATTGACTTAGATGGCAAGCTTTTGTCAAATCCAGGCAAAACAGTCATCTACGGCTTCGCTCCAGTAAATTCTCCACTCTCTATTTCACTTCCATCATCGTACACAATCATCGGGCCGTACGCATTCTACGGCTGCCAGTCATTGATGGTTGCAATCGGCGAGGAGACAGCGACAATCTGCGGCTACGCTTTCCAGTCATGCCGCAGGATGGAGACATTTATTACTTCGACGATGATGAACACGCTCCAGGAAGGCGTCTTCGCTGAGTGCGACAGCCTCAAGACAGTTGCAATCACAGGTGTCAAGGAAATCAAGGATGCTGCATTCAGGGGCTGCAAGAACTTGGTTCAAGTAATGATGGACGGAGTTCAGGTCATCCGTGACGAAGCATTCAGGGGCTGCAACTCATTCGAGCAGATGATCACGACCTGCAACAAAATCAGCTACATCGGAAAGTACGCTTTCTCAGGAACAAGCTACCAATACATCATTTTCCCGGCATCGCTTCAAGTTTTGGAGTCATTGGCAGTAAGTGAATCAACATTAAAGAGAATCATTTTCACTGGCAATGTTACACTCAACGCTTATGCCTTGACGAACAAGAACTTGGAGAGTGTTACATTCAGGACGAACGCTGGAAAGATCAACAAGTTCGCGTTCTTCGCGCCAACTGTTCAGTACATGATCTACTGCGGAGACAAGAGACCACAGGGTGCAGATTTGTACCAGAATACTCATCCATTCGATATTTATACGACTAAAGCTTTCAAGGACGAGAAGTTCATGGGAAGCGCAATCAAGGAGAAGTGGGATTACTGCCTAGACATTCTCCCACCGACACCAACACTAGAGCCAACAACAGCAGCACCGCAGCCAGACAATGCTGACATGAAGAAGATCCTCATCGTCGAGTCAATCGTCTGCGGCATTGTTATCTTCGGTCTCCTCATTGTCATCATCGTTCTCTTCGTATTATTGAAGGGCGGAAACAAGTATGGCGAACCCCTCAATTCGACACCACTCCTTACTCAACAGTAGATATAATAAAAAAGTTTTTGAAGCTTTTTTTTTGGAAATGATTTTTTAGTAATTATTATAATTCCCAGAAAACAAATGTCAAAAAGTTCTAGCTTCGAGATACATTTAAATTAGGAAATTAGGAATTTCTGAAAAGTGACATTTGATGCGTCTTTTCAGAAACTCCATTTGGCTGTATATATATTGACATTATAAGATTGATGTTTTTAATGATCATTAACCCAAATACAATCGTTAAAAATAATGAAATCTAATTTTCATCAACAATAAAAATGATTTGCAAATATGAACAATATGTGTTTTAACTCAAAATTTGAATATTTCTTTCATGAATAATTGAAATTTTGGCTAATTTTCTTCAATAATGATCAATTCAAGAGCAATCTTATTAAAATAAGGAAACCTAAATCAAGAGGAACTGATTGGCCAATATAATACATGTATTAAACTTGATTAGCAAAGTTAAAAAAATGTTTATCATGATTCAATAAAAATTAGTGTGAAATAATTCTATATAGCTCTAAATTTTTACCTTATAAAGAGAACATTTGATAATTTGAGAAAATAATTTCATCTAGTTATAATATATACAACAAAATTTATTAAAAAACACTTATAAAATAAAATGATTATGGAGGTTTCTCTTTCATCTTCTGTTTGTGAGGATCTTTGACCTTAAACAATTCACCTCCACTTTGTTTGGCGACGTCTGGATCTAACGAGCAAGCTATGACGCTCTTAAGATCAGGAGAAAATGCAGAAGCACTATTGATAATTTCTTTCCTGTAATCGAACAACTTGAGTTTCATGTATATCAGTCCAACAGCATCGATTACTGCTTCTTGCAAGGACCGAGGAGTCTGATCTGTAACTGACACCATCAGGCCGCACAAGAAGTCCTTAGCGCACGAAAAGTTGCCGTGCAATCTGTGGAACGAAGGCAGTGCAATGCGCATGAAGAAATCGAGTTTGTCAGAATTGCGCAAAATTGACGCAGAGCATGAATCCAAAATACTCTCAAATATATCTATCCTTATCATAGCCAAGAAAATTCTTCCAGCTACCACAGACAAATCGCACGGATCGTTCGCCATCAGTTTGCGGTAGTACTCATACAAAATGTTGCTGCTCATCGTCGCAGTGAGCTTCGCCAAGCACTGCACGCATTCGTTTCTGTGCTTCCAGAGTCTGACTTCGTAGATCGGCTTCGTTAAGTACTCCATGATGTCTTTGTCAGACTGTGGACTGAGCAATATAAATGCCCTGAACAAAGCCTGCTCGAACAGATATGGACTTGTGAACTCCCTCATCATCGTGTCTGGATCGAAAACTTTCGGATTTTCTGCTGCAACTAATCTGTCTGCAAACTGATAAACGTGTTCTTGCCTGAAATCTTCCGAGTCAGGAAGTTTGTCGCCATATTTTTTGAACAAAGCTCCTCTGAGTGACTTCTTGATGTCAGCTGTGATGAAATCTCTGTATTCGGCGCAGAACTTGATCAGCCAGTGAAGCATTAACTCGTCTTCAGCCAAAGCAGGAGCCAAAGATGCAGCGAGTGTTTCCGCGAGATCCAGATTTCCCTGCATCAACAATCTCGGCAAGCAGAGCTCAGCGAGAGGGATGCACTTGTTGCACTCTGTCAGAGGGAGAAGCTCCTGAGGTGGAGTATCATTATACGAAAGCAAACGAGTCGACAAAAAGTCAACGACAAATTGAGCGAAGTTTCTTCTCATTGGTAAAGAAGCCGAAAAAATGCAGAAGATGCAGTTATCTATGTTGATTTCTTTGATGCTCTCTAGAGTCATATGTATAACGTCCAAGAAAATGTTGTAAGAAATCTCAGAGAATTCTCTAGACGGAGTGTTGAACTCTTCGATCTGTATATATGGAAGCGTTTCGTCGATTTTTATCGGCAGTCTATTTAATATTTTGTTCCTCAATGCTCTGATGTCGTCTCTGCCCTTCGACGTGTGCGTGTGGACGACGTTCGACAAAGCGTCTGCGTACATAGAGAGAATGACAATGTCAGAGCATCTCTCGATTGCCTCTAAAATGTTTGGACCGAGAATTGGGACGTCAGCAACTAAAATTCGCCTGAAGATATGATGATAATCGCAGTGTGTCAGTCTGGACGTCCTCGGATATCTTGCGACGGCGCTGATGCAGTATGGAAGGCATTTCTCCATAGGAGAGTTAATGGCGATCGAAATAAGCTTAGTTCCGAGTCCGCGAATATATAAATATAAGTAACCATCCATTAATTTCTCGTCGCGATGGAAAATGAAGAGAGGGATGTTCGCTTTATCGCATGTTGGTGTGATAAAAGCAATAATGTAAGTGAAAAATTTTGCAATAAATTCACTGTGAGAATTATTGAGAGTTAAGATCATACTGAGATACCGAGTTGGTACCATGAACATAGAGACCACATATATTGGTGGAAATGGCGTACTTGACGCTAGCATGTAAACTGATTTAAATTTTGTTGGTCTGTCGATCTTAGGATTGTGGAAATACTTTAAGAGTGAGTCTAAATCATTTTTGAGTGTGTCTTGTGTCTGTATTTTGCTTCTTTCTTCGTTTGTACGCTGCTGCATTGAAAAATTTCCTGAACTGAAGTAATCTTTGACCAAATCCGGAATCATTGAAAAGAAGTCGCTTAGTTTATTATCACTCGTGCGGTCAACAATGTTGTATCCCGAAAATTCCGAATTTTGATCTTCCATTAAAACTTTAGGCATCAAATACTGGAAATGGCATAAGTTATTCGAGAAAACTGATATAATAGAAAGTGCGAAAGCTGGTGATAAATAGTCACATGTTTTGATATATTCGCATAATTTTTGCGCATCAACGTAAACGTGAAAAGAAAACGACGAAATGTAAAAGAATAGAGACGAAAATGTTGATATCATCTGCTCGTGAGTCAAATTCGGATCTTCATTGACTTCATCGATTAATTCGATAATTGCTTGTGTTAAAACTTGTTTCATTTGTGAATCAAGTAAAGACTCGAACATTTGTTGATGAGCACGATTTCGTAATAGCTTTTTGAAGTGATTTTTCGCTGCATATTGATAATCTTGGTCAATTCCGAGATCTATTGACAGATTTGGATTGAATGTAGTATAGTAATCCTCTTTAAACTCGTTTGAGAGCGGAAATGGATAGATTTGGCCAAATGCAGATTGAGGCTTGATATACGAGCGAATAATTGTAATTCTTTTATTAATTTTCTGGTAGAATTCCTGTAAGGCCCAATGTGGCTGCGAAATTCCCCAGTTTAAATCGAATGAGCCATTCATTAATATTAAAGGAGGAACTTTTGCGAAGATTAAATTCAATAAATGAAGACACTGCTGTATTTTACCGTCGTTGTATTTAAGTTTGTGCTTAGAAAGGGTATCAGAAATCCAATAGCTTAAATAACTGAAAGTTGAAACGAGCTGCGTCGCAGGAAACTCACTCACCATCTCCTTGAGAGTCTGATAGTTTCCGTCCTCAGAACACAAAAACTTGACTGTCTGAGCGAGAGCCAAATCAGGCGTCTCAAGGAGTCGCAGCATTTTTTCTGTTTTTCTTTTATGAGTTTTATGCTAGATTTAGCATCAATATAGTATATTAATTATAAATATCTACTTTTTATCCTTCAAATATCAATATTTAAGAAATTTCAAATATTATGAAAATTACTGTTTTTCTTGCTGAATATATTATTTATTATACCTATACATCAATAATTGCATTTTATTTTTGTTTAAATCTTGCTATTTATTTTTGAATTTTATAATATAGAGGATTTTGATCTTGTTCTCTTATTTATGTCTTTACAAAAGTCAATATATTTCAGAAATGCACTGCAATTCTAATATACTTACAATCTGATATCAAACTCATCTTATGAATGTGGAGATCAATTTTATGAATTATAATCATATCTAGTTCTGTTCCATAAGGTTAATTCGCAAATACTATAGTGTAAAGACCGTTTAGATAGATAATAATGAATTGAATCATAATGATTTTGATTGTTTTGCCATTAATAATTCAACGAATCAATATATCGACATAGAAACTGCATTTTACATTGGCCAAATAATTGAAACACAACATATGGTAATGAGCTTTGATTTTTTGACAAAGCTCAGAAATTTCAATATTTGTAAAGTGTCAATTGTCAAATATAAGTGTCAAATATTCAGAAATTGAAAAATGTAAAGTGTCAATAGTCAAAGAAAAGTGTCAAATATTCGGAAATTGATAAATGTAAAGTGTCATAATTATAATAATTGAGGGCTGTAAAGTGTCAAATGTCAAACAAAAGTGTCAAATCATTGTAAAAAAAATGCACGTTTACAAATTATTATGAGTCGAAGTTCTTCGCGCGGAGAAAGCGTTGAAGACTTCCTCAAGCATGACCCACCAAATATAGCCGCAATTCTCAGATGCGATGACGTCCAGGCAGCTTGGAGGACGAAAAACAGACAATTGGTAAATATATTCTCGAAAACAGACAACATTCACAAAATGATTGATATTTTGCACACATCAAAAGACTTCCAGACAGACAGGCATATCCTCGGTTTATGCATTTCGCCGAATACAATGATTTTGCGATCAATAACAGATAATCTCGATTTATGCGAGCATCTCGTTGAAATTCTCGATAAACCTAAGTCAGTTCATCGTTACGTAATCGGCATTGTTATGCAGATCATGCTCAAAGCCTTCGATACTTGGCCTGACGACGTTTTATACACATTATATTCTTCTCGCAAGATTTATCCGCAAATTGTCGCTTCACTGCAGCTTCCAGCTGTTTTCCACTTCTCATCTCGTATAATTCCGCGCTCAAATGATGTCGTTACGTTTGCCTGGGTCGCATTCGCTGCATTAATGGATATGCACGGAACAGGCCCAAAAATTCCAAGCGACGTCAACAAAGACGTGGCTAACAATGCCGTTATTCCTAAGCTGAACCCTCAGCAGAGGCAAAAAGCAATAGAAATTTTATGTATCTACTTCAACGAATACGGAAACAAGTCAGAATTATTCAATATTGTGAGCCAGGCCATACCACTAATGCTGCAGGATGCATCAGATGACCAAGAAAGAGCTTTGGTGATAAGATTAGGATTAAATCTCGAGCCCAATGAAGCTTTGGGATATTCTGTGTTATCGGTTGTTAACTGCTTCAAGTCTACAGATATATTATTGCAATATTCTTTACTTTACATTGCAGCGTGGAATGTTATGATTGGAAATAAGTCAATAGAGTTCTTTGTTTATAGATTACTTAAGCGTCCGGCAAATAACTTCGTGTTGATTGCTTGTGCAGCTATGATAAGAAAAGTTCTCGAAGTAGATCCAAAAAATAAAGAATTATCGAATGGAATCAAGCAAATCGTTGATCACGCATATGCAAATAACCCACTAATGAAGTCGAATATGATGATGGCATTTAGAATAGAATTACTTCACGCTTCTCAAGGAATCGAAATGGAACCAGAGTCAGATTACTGTGCAGAGCAGCTACGCAACGCGCAGAAGTCTCAAGTTATAAAGTTCAATCAGAATCTCATCGATGATTTCATAAAAACAGACAAGAAAATTATGGAAAATAATGAAATTTATCATCCAGAGTTTAATGTTAAGCAACTATGGAAGAGTCCGGATCTAATAGAGAAAATGTCATCAATTTTCAAGACAATCACACGTTTGCCGCATCTTGATGTAAATAATGCAATTTCTCGTCCTCTTCCTTCTCCTTCGCCAAAGAAAGCCAAGCCATCGAAACCAGCCAAAGGAAGGCAAAGTCTTGCAAGTAAATCAAAGGAGCTTCCTATAAGAATGCCGAGAAAGAAATCTCATTCTGACGATGAAGACCTCAAAATCGACGACGACAGTGATGACGATAACGAGCCACACACATTAGACCCACCTCCACTCATGCCTCTTCTAATTCAAGACGGATTAAGACCTCCATCACTTATTGTAGCTTCAGACGACGATGATTCTGAGGAAGAAGAAGACTACGACTTCGAGCTACCAGAAGTAGAAGTTTCAGAGAGCTATGCACAGTACCAGAGCCGTCTTCCAGACTTGACAGAGGACGAAGCACTTCTCGAGCCTCTTCCGACAGAAGCACTCGCTAAAGGCCAGAAGCCTATACCCAAGATCAATCCTGAGAGTCCGAGGTCCAACAAGGCCATGTTTCTCACTGACAGACTGTTTAGCGACGAGAAACCAGTCAGACAAACGGTCAACGACTCTCCGAAGAAACTTGATCCGCTTCGTCCAGCTCCAATCGTTGTCCCATCGAACAGGTTTGACGACGTCGATGATGATGATGAGGAGGACTACGAGTATGAGTACGAATATGTCGATGAAGCAGAGCTAGAACAGCAGAAGAAGTCCCCGCAAAAATTGTCAGATTCCTCGAAAATCTCGATGAGTCAGCCGCAGCTTGTTATCAACAACAGCTCAATTCCTAAGCTGTCAGAGGTCTCCCAGTCTCCTCCTGTTTCATATGATGGCTTCCCTAAGCCGCAGCTGAACATTGTGACTGAGATAACTCACGCGCCAAAGAAGCAGGAATATCTTCTGCAACTTGACTTAAACCAAATAGATGCAGCACCAGAGAAGAACAAAGTCGTGATGCACAGGAGAGTTTTGGTTATAGAAGTTCCAGAAAAACCAAATCCGAGACTTTTCTTGGCACCAACTTTGTCTGTCGAGAGGCCTGAAGTTGCTTTACCTCCTCAGCCAAAGAAACTAGTCATTGCTGAAAACCCAAGAGTTTTCTACAGCTACGATGATGAATACAGCGACGAAGAAGATGAAGAGGAAGACGAAGATCAACCTTTTGTAGAAGAAATAATTTCATTTGTTCGGAAATAAAGATTTGTTTATATAATAAATGTCTCAATCACTTATATATTGTCTGTAGTAATCAATCACTTATAATGATAATAAGTTCTTTGATGAAAGACAAATGAGAAATAAATCATTTTCTCCATTATTTTACACAGCATGATAAATAATGATTAATGAGTCACATTCAACAACTGAATAACAAAGTGATAAACAAATCTTACAACATACTACTGCTGGAAATATAATCCATAAATTTTCAAATGTCAATGACTGGTTTATAAAAAAATTGTTGAGTTTAATGGTTGCTTGCATTGGTATAGTAATGATGTTGTTGTAGGAAAATACTGTAATATAATCAAATTCGATATTTTAACAAAATTAATATAAAGATAATATAAAATAACAAATAAAAAAAAATATGGATTAGATCCATGCGAATCCTGTTTCTTGGCAGTTGAATGCGTTTCCAGAAACATTGATTAAGTGGTCAAGTAATGCGAATGCCATCGGGTACTGTTCCTTCTCTGTGTCTTCTGTCTCTGCGAGTGTTGACTTCTTGACTCTGTCTGTAACAACCTCCGCTGACTTCTCACCGTGTTCTATTAATGCCTTGATACAGATTCTCAGCTTGTCGATGCTCCTGTTCATTGATTCCATCATAAGAAGCCATGTAGAGCTGAAAGAGCCTCTAAGAAGATAAGGAGGCAAGAACTCTGATATTGTTGGTGTCAAAGGAAGATGAACTACTTTGTGGTTGTTGTGTGTCAATCTCGGCATGGCAACCCTGCATCTGTTTGTTGAGAAGATCATGTTTGGATACTGTGGATATCCGCTCATAAACAAGAACTTCAGTGCAGATATGGCGGCAATGTGGCTTGCGATCTGCTGGCGCATGAAGATGAAATCTAAGCGATTTCCTTCCGAGTTCTCTGAAATCCAATCAAAAATGACTTTCCTTGGATTGTCGGCCAAAGGCTTCCTTGATTTGACAGCCATTGGCTCGACGCCTTTCATTCCCTCTCTCTTGAGTAATTCAGCGACAATCTTCGTCCGTGCCAGTTCACCGAGTCCTATATAGGAGCCACCCGAAACAAGCAGAAGTTGTTTGTGGATGTAATAAAGCTGTGGATGAGCGATGAAGAAACTCCTGAACTTGAATGCTGGGTGGTTCCTAATAAACAATCTAGTGCAATACAAGAAGATTTCTTCGGAGAAGTTCGGCTTGAACATCATAGAAGAAAGCAGAGAGAAAGAGATGTTCTGGCCGCTCATCATTGTGAATGTTATTGTCGCCTCTCTGTCGCCCGGCGCGTAAATGTCCGCGTGGAAGCACTGAGAGTTGAGCATCGGGAATCTGAAGTGTGAGGATCCCTTAGGCTCGATTGCTGTCATATCTGTCTTGAAATAAGGTGGATGCTGTAAAACATACTCCAAGACATTTTCGCCTGTTATCGATTTGACGACAGGTGAAATATCATGGCCTCCTGCAATTTCTTCAGCGAGTCTCAAGTGGACTTCCACTGCAGTGTTGTATGCTTCGATGTCACCTTCAATCTCGTTGGCCCAAACTAAGCTTTGGTCATACTCATTGAGGTTCGCACCTTCTTGCATCTTTGATAATGCACGTGCAATCTCTTCGAGGTTCTTTGGATTTTTAGCTGACTCGCAGCCCAAAGCGTTCCTCAAAATCGCCTTGAATCTGTGCTGGTCTGCAGACATGATTTTCTTTAAGAAGTCAGTCGGCGGGTTGTCGAAAACAGAAAAGATGTGTGGAAGCCAGATGAACCATACTGATGTTTGATCCGGTTTAAACTGCCCCAAAATGTTCTGGTAGAACAAATTAACAGATTGCGGGAATTTTCTAACCATGGCAAAAGCAAGCGCGATTGCCATGTTTGTGTATTCTAATGATTGAGGAACAATGCTCTGTGGTATGATTCTCTGCGAAAGAACTTGGTATATCGCTTGAATGTTGAGTTCTGTTGGCAAATTAGCGAAGATGAACATGAGAAGTTTCAAGTGATAACTTGGATTACTTAACTGCTTGTTCTGGAATTGCTTCATGAAGGAAGACATGTCATGGAGTGTCAAGAAGTATTCGAGGCGTGTCTTAAGTGCTGGAATTGTCTGTGCATTGTGCATTGGCAGTTTGGTGAACATGTTGTAAAGTCTTGGAATGTTCTGAGATAAAACTTGCATACCATACCTCAAATCTATTGCCTGTGGTGGCTGTGGAGGTTGAGGCTGTGTCTGCGGCTGCTGTGGATTAGGAAGCATCAATATCGCGTGATTGATTTCAGGAGGCATCAATGAAATAACGAACAATTTGACAGCCTTCTTCATTGCATAAGATGAAGACAAGAGAATTGATGCGAAGTTCGTGTTGACGAACGCGAAGTTTTGCGCAGACCTTGCCAGCTGTTTCTCTCGTGCTCTAATCTGGTTGATCTTGAAGCCGATGTTCGAAATAATCGTGCAGTTTTTGTCCAATGAGTTCACACCCATTGTCGTCCACTTTGCGATGCCCATCTGATCAATAGGAGCTTTAGAAACGCATCTTAGCAAAGCAATGCATTCTTCGAAGATCGTCAATCTCTGAACAGCTGTCAATGAAGGCAGGAAGAACCTGGAGTTCGGGTAGTAAATAGATTTGACTGCTGCGTGTAATTCGTTTTCAGGAGTGAACATTTTGATCATCGGGAGATTCAACGCGTATGAAGAAATCGATGGAAGATTAATATATGTCTGCAATTGATTTGAATCCATTGAAGCGAAATCTAAGTTAAGCACACAAGGTCTTAACAAGAATAAACCCAGTGGATAATCTTTTTCGTTGTCTTCCATCTCATTAAGATAGCAGCCCCTTGCAGCTTCAAAGTGACAAAGCATATGATATCCGAGAGGAATCCTAAACTTGCCGCTGTCATTGATAATTGCTCCAAAGGCATCATCAGGCATTGTTACGTTGTTGAGATATTCGACATTCGCGAAAACAGATTTAGATGGCAAAGGAAGATCGTGAGCATACAAAATTGTGCTGTAGAAAACATCAGCGAGAGAAGTTGTCGGGAACATGTTGATATAATATCTGATGAACCTGTTGAGCTGTTGAGCGACAACTTCGAGGCCGATGATCAAGATCGTTTTAAGGCGCTGCTCGTTCATATAATTTACGACTTTGGAGATTTCTTGGGGGAAGAATAACTGCGCAAAAATGTAGATGTGTGAATTAGGAGTTTGCAAACTCCAAGCGTTATTCCAAATCGCGGACTCGAATTGGTCACCAGCTGACTGTGTTCCGTAGAACATCAACTGCGGCCTCTTCAATACAGGTTTAAACTCATCAACGAGCTTCTCGATGTTAGCGTATATAGATGTATGCAAAGGAATTGGCAACCTCGGTATTTCCAAGACTAAGTGTGCTGCAGACTGTGGCTTGAATGCTTCCAAAAGTGAATCCAAAATTTTGTTGAGCGATTGATCTGACGCGTTGTCTATAGACCACCTAATGACTGTAGAAAACGGAGTGGCTTGTATTGGAGCGATGACTTTGTTTAGTGACTTTAAATAGTCCGAAACGTCAGTTAAAATCCTCGATGATACATATTCGCCGCCATGTTTGACACTGTCTTTCAACGCGTATTTGTAATACACCAAAATGTCGTGGTTCTGTGTTGCCTTCAATATCTGAGAGAGCATTAATATTTGCGGGAAGTATTCGTGATCATAGAAAACGATTTTCGCCAGAGGAGAAAGCAATAAGTATTTAAGTGAAAGCTGTGAAAGAATTTCTTGTGGCTTCCCTTGTGGAATTGGCGAAATCATTTCTCTTAACTGCTTGATTAAATCTAAGCTGATTTCATGTGGTTCTACGTCACTGGCGATTTCTGTTAGTATAGAAGGCATTATGCTCATTGCCTGGTCTTTGATCGTCAGGAAGAAGTTGCACAAAATGCTCATCAAAGGTGGCTTGTATTTCTTTGGTATTGCTGAGACTGGCTTGTAATAGGCGACAAAACGTTTGACTGCTGACTTGCTGTAAACCGATTCGTTTTCACTGGCGAATGACAAAAGTATTCCAACCAAAAACCTCGCGAACCAGTCTTCGCCCAGTGGATAATTGCTCTTGTACTGGCTCATGCTCCTCAAAATGTTCTGCGAGTGCAAATTGAAGAACGGGAATCTTACCAATCTTTCCTTCAGTAATTCAGCACTAAGATGGCCGCTGTTTATCATGTGGACAAGTCTGTTTGTTGTAATGCAGGAAGACTCGTCGACGTCCTTTTTGATTATTAATGCTTTGTGAACATCAGCTGATAAATGTAAAAGTGGAGTCGACATGACATCGATGATTTTGACATTTTCGTACTGATGCAAAATTGCTGTAGAATAACTGTAGATGTATTTCAATAGGATTTCATTGACTGGCGCTTCTCCTATTGTGAATTCTATTGGATTCTGTGGTGGCGAGATTTTGTAGAACTCTGACAAAATGTGATTGAAGAAAGTTTTGATGTATGGATTTGCATTTTTGATTTTTTCGATGATTATTGGAACAACTCCGTTGTTTTGCGGAGTTTTTGCTAGAAGATTTGCGATTTTGCGAATGACAACATCATGCATGAATGCCTGAGGCTTATGCAGGAAGAAATAAATGTTTGATAGATAAATGCCGTTAATACTACTGTTGTTGTTATCTGTATTAATTTCTTCGGGCAAAAGAATTTTGAGCAAAGAGACTAAAATGCTTGGCTTGAAATGCGAATTTTCTTTGAAGGCAAGCTGATAGACAGCTAAAGCAACTTTCATCAGCTCTTTGAGGTTCTGAGCTTCAAGATTTTGGATGCTAATAACTGCTCCAATAACTTTAAACAAGCGGTTTGTGAAGTCGAAAATATTAAATGATGCGTTTTCCTTTAATTGCTGCAATGTGCCTAGATTCATCTTCAAATGCATCAAGCCGTTATAGTAGAAGTTGAACAGCTCAGGAACATTCGAATATTCCTGGAGCATCATGAAGACAACCGTCGAATTTTCTTTCAACAACATCTGGAAAACATATGGTGCCGCATCCTTTTCGAGAGCAGCGAATGCTTTTGTTGGGTTTATTTTAATTTGTGGTCTGGAGATTCTTAGGCTCAATACTAAGTCAACGACAGAAGCAATCAGCTGCATATTGTTCTTCTGGTTCTGTGAAATGATTTTAATTATCTCGAAGATATTATCCGCGTACCACAAAATTGTTTGCTGTTTCAATTGCGATCTTTCTGTTTTGAGGATGCTGCAGACACTAACAATGTAGCTAGATATGTTGTATGACTGGTAATTGACATTTGACGACATCAAGAATTTTATTATTCTAATTTCGGACTTTGAAGGCTTTGTCTTAGGTGTCAGAGAGAAATGGACGAGTTTTGTGATGTCTTGTGGCATAAAATTGAAAGTTCCGATGCCCGTTTGTACAGATTTATTTAAAGCTTTAAGGAAGCCTGGTAGATATGGTCTATTCTTCTTTTCATTGAATAGCATGAATGTTTTGGTGTAGATTAAGTTTGCTAATTGTTCGTTTTGTGTTGAAACAGCTAATCTCGCGACTACTTTGAACAAAAATGAGATTTGTTTGAACTGTGCGATCGATGGATCCATTGGATTGCCATGGCTGATCAAATGAATGATCTTTGCCTGATATTTCTCCGAATAATACAAATATGGTTCTTCTGGTGGCTGCTGGTTTGTGATGTAATTATAGAAAACGTCGAATAACTCCTGCTGATATGTGCAGTCTTCAAATGACCGCAAAAAATTGAAGTAAATCCTGATTTGAGTAAACAAAGCATTTGGATTTGACAGCAACTTGCCAATTTTCGTCAATATATCAGACCTCTGCTTAGGGAACATCTTCTGTATGCACTCAAATTGGCCTAAAGTTATCAAACAAGGATTAACAATTTTTCTAACCGAATAACTTGGCCTTCTTGATAGAACAAAGCAGTTCTTATACATATCTGAGAAGATTTCTTCGGCAGCTTTGTTGTTTGCGTAAGGCCTGAACAAATGTCGATTAATAATATCATAGCCAAGCTTGAATTCATTCTGAGAAGACTGCAAAATAGGCGCAATAAGAGTCAACCATTGTTCTCCGAACGGAACTTGTTCGATTAAAAGGTCTGTAAGTTCTAATGCAGTTTTAACAGTGTCAACATTGAAGAAAAGGAAAGAAGAGCTGTGCAGGAAGTCGTATATTTGCTCTGTTGGTACATTGATGAGGTTGTAAATGTAGTAATAGAAATAATAACCGGAATAATTCATTGGAAGCTTGTTTTCGAAGAGTTGTATGTTTTTCTCCTTTATAATTGTTATCATCTCCCTGATAACCTTGCTCAGTGCTATTTCGTGATAAGTCATCTGCTCAAATGCTGTTAATACTAAATTAAACATAAATTGCAACAATTCATCCTTCTTCGATTCCTTGTATTTCTCCAATACAAGCTCCAGTGGGTATTTTCTATCATTCATTATGACTGTGTGATAATTTGATTTGATTGACTGCTGTTCTTCAGCAGCTGCTGGAAGAAAGTCTGCTATTGTGTTCAGTAGCTGCCTGAGATACTCTATTTCTTGAGGATTTGTCGATTGGGAAAGAATATGTGATAATGCATTTAATAATCTGAATTTTGTGGCTTTTTTAAGGTCTTTGAACAAAGAAAACAGGTTCTTAGACTTGACTACTATGCTAAATGACACCAAATCCTTCTTTTTCTCATCAATATTCTCTAAAACTGGCAAAAATAAAGTAAACCAAGCATCTATGTTTTTGGGAGAGTCCAAAACAGCAAATAAGTTGATAGCGAACCTGGAATATGTTATTTCTGGCTGTAGAGGTAGTAAAGCAGCGAACCAATTCACTCCAGACTTATTTAACATTTGAATGAAAGGAACTAAGCGGCTATTTGTTGGTTTCCTTGAATAAACCTTGAATAGGCTGATTAAAACCATCTCTGTGAGTTCTGTGGCGCTTTTATTTAATGCTTCTAAGTATAAATTGAAAATTGAGTTGCAAAGTTGCTCGTTTTGCTCAGGAGATATGTTTAACTGTGAATCTTGTAGAAATGCATGAAGATAAATCTTATAAATAAGCTCGCAATATGGATGTGAAACGTTTGGTAAATGATTTATCAGATGATTAGTAATAGCATTTAAAAATGAAAACGGATTCTGCATCTTCGCTAAAAATCTATCTACGACGTACATATGGAATACGTGATGGTTCTCTTTTGGAACGAAATATTCAATATTATCGTCAAAGAATGCCGGGCTCCATTCTGCCGGTAGTTTCGATATTATATCGCAGTATATCTGGAATATGTCGTTGAGAGTTCGCCTCAAATTCTTGTTTTGGCCGGGGAATGGTTTGCCATTTATTATTGTCACATCTTTGTTGTTGTTTGTGATCATTTGCCCCATAATATCAAGAAGAAAGGCAATATACTGAGTGAATCTAACCAGTACGTCCAATTTAGAATTTTTCTCGTCGATATTTGGATTAAAAGACTGCTCAAACAACGGCTTCATCATTCTGATAATAAATGTATTGATTTCCGCCCATTGTTCCGGGTTCTCGCTGTATTCATTCTGTATTAATTCGAGAATCGACATTAATTGCTCAAGAATTTCCGCTAATTTATGTGGCATGGTTTTCCATATTTCCCAAACTTTGCGTAGTAATTGAACTGCTTGGCCGATTTTGTTGCTAAGCAAGTCGTATACATTTGATAATAATTCTTCAGCGTCATCTTGATTATTTAAGTATCGCTCATTAATTCCTTTCGATAGATTTAGTAGAATGTAGAAAAATCTCCTTTGATTTACCAAAGGTTTCGCTGTAAAATATTTTAAGTTTTTGATTAAGTTTGTTTCGACTATTTGGCTAATGAGAGTATTTTTGTCGTCATTTTGCGAGTAAATTGTTGCTAGTGCCGATAAATAATTCAAATAAATATGCGTGAATTTTATATCTCCTGAAATTTTCGAGCCCAAGTCTATCAAATATTGAAGGGCCTGAGGTCTCATATTGTGTACGATTTCACAAATCCTTGTAATAACGCGTAATGACTTTGCGCAAATTTGTTCTAAATATGGAAAGAATTCGATTCTATCTGAATAAGATATGCAATTCAGCGCTATTCGTATAAGAATGTCGTAATATGTCATTATTGTGTTTTCATCGTGTTTTTCTAGCATTGATAAAACAGAATTGAAGGACGCTAAAATCAGCAAAATTAGATTTGCGTTAACCTTCATAACATCATCGACAGCTAGTTTCAGATAACCTTGGTAAAACTTCAAAAACTCGCCGCATCTATCAGGCGATCCTCTTGGAGCCATTCCAAAGTGATCAACAAGGACGCTAAATGCCTGTAATTGTAGTTTTCCCTCGTATTGAATGATTTTGAGTAGTTTATCTTCAATAATTGAGGATAGATTTTTATCTAAGTATGTCGGCTTCGTTATATGTATAAGTTCCAAGCATCTCATCTGTTTCTCGATGGTGCTTGGAGGTGTACTCATTTGATAATCGCTGCGCATCGGTAGATTTGAGCATAAAAATTCGATAATTTTGTGAATGTGCTGCTTAACAGCGTCATCGAAGCCTGAAATCAGAAAGGACTCAATTAAATTAATATTTTCGTCGCTAGCATTAGGAAAATTTTGGAGAGAAAATAGTTCCAAAATGCGCGCGCTCTGGTCCATTCTTTATTTTTTTGCAGAAAAAAAAATATTAATGCTATAGGAAATATGCCTTAAAAACAACTTATTTCCATTGAAAATTCTTGTTTTGACGCAAGATTACAATGTTCAAAATTGATGAATTTGAGGATTTTTGATATTTAATTTTTAACCTCAAATATCGATTTATATATTTAAAACTAATAAGAACATCGAGGAATTTTGCATTTTAATTTTCCAAATTAGAATAATGCAAAATACGATTATTTTCTATTCAAAGTTGAAATCTTCACAAATGAAAATAAGGATATATTACATAATTAAAATTTTAATATTACCGTAAAGAAAAGTGGAACTTTACATGTCAGATTCCTATTAAAAGGGGGCTAGTTATAAAAGGGGATGCATCCCAAAACGATTATTTTACATTCAAAAAATCTTGATGAGGCAAAGTTGAGAGAAGCTTGGGCAGTCTCCAAGGCAGCGCTACGTAATATCATAGCCTTACTTTCGGTATTTCCACAGCTAGTTTTTTCCTGTCCCACGTAATATTTTCGTCGATTTCATCCTGATCTAGTTGTTGCGTAAATAATAGACTAGCTTTTGCCATGTTTGTATTTTTTGTGAATGATTATGAATAACATATAATTATGCGGTTACATCCAACTATAACTATTAAAACCTGATATCTGACATTTTACAATGACAAGTTATTTCAAAAATGATACGTTCAATTTCTTTTTCCTTAATTCAGTAATAAATAACGATATTTTGTCATCTACGGAAGAATGATGTCGATATTTTTAATCGAAATAATTTTTGTAACGATAAGTTTACTGCATTGTTGTTATATTATTTTTAAGAGCTGACCGATGAATCTGTACTAAGATTACAGACATTTTAAAGACATTCATGGGGGCTATCCTATCACTTCATAGCGGTAGCCCCAATGAAGGCAATACATCATATTTTGGTGATGCAGGTAATGTGTCAAAGTTTGATGGTAGGGCGTCTCTTCAAACTATCAGAGATATAAATGTTGAAAGTTATCTCAAAAAACACCCAACGGAAACTACTAAAATTATATATAGAACCAAACTCATGTCACCAATATCGATCATATGGAATCAATCTTTTGTCAAAAAAATTAATAATGTTCATATTTTATTACTTTCATACAAAAGTTTTGGCCCAGGTAAGATTTTACTTGTATGTGGTGATAAGATAGTAGAAAATAAGTTTGAATTAACAAATAGATCTACGGTTTGTTTGCCTTTTATACCTGAGGAAAGCTTAAAGCTTCAAATTATCCCTGATATTAAGAGATCAATAAAAGAGATGCGTGAAGGCTTTATGTCAGTTAACAAAATTGAATATTACCTTTCATATGATACTGATCACCTCAATTTAAAAGAATTCGTATTATATGCTAATAAAAAGTTTACAATTAAGCTCAACACATCAATAAATATCATTGAAGATCTTGACATTAGTGGTAATTGCTTATTTTGTCTATTAAGAAAATCATCTCCATCAAAATTTCCATGTAAGCATGGCATAATGTGCAGTATATGCCAAGAGGACACAGACATTACAACAAACTTTTGCCCATATTGTATCAAATGAAAATTGTGTTAAAAACGCTGTGATTCCAGGCGTTATCGTATGCATATCATACTTTAGATTAATTCTAACTATTCCAAACATGATGCAAAGCAATGCAATAAAAGTTTTGGAAAGTTATAATAATTTTGTATTTTATCTTACAAAGTATTGACTATACCTACACCTAACATGTAAGGATTTAACAATTTCGAACATCTTTCACTGAATTTATGATAATCATTATTTTATGTTTTGCTAAACAAAGTATTATTAAACGCATAAGTACCTCATATATACTACAAATATTTATCGCAAAGTTAGTTTTTGTTCAAATTCTTCTTAATCAATTTCTCAACTCGTGTTTCATGACTTTTCAGAACTGCAACAACATGAGCATCATTCCAGAATTTAACTTTCATGGATTCAATTCCTTCAATGATTTTCATCAAATCTTCAGGTGATCTTTCTCTAAAATTATCAGGCGGTGAATATGAGAGAAGTGCATGTCTGAGGATATCTCTCATAGCTTGTGCGTGCCTCCATCTCTTGAATGTGTCTGTTTTTTCGAATGCAACGAAATCTTCGAAAGTTGGCATATCTGGGGATCCAAACTCCTTCAATATCTCTCTGAAATGCTCTGTTGCAAATGGTCTATCAACGAAATCTGAATATGGGTCGATTGATAAAATCATATCGAGCTCTGCTAAAATCATCTTGAGAATCTTGGAAGTATGTTTCGACATATGATCGTGTAGGTTCATTTCATCTGCTGGAGTTGACTTTTTGACTGTTTTGATGTTCACAACGACATTAAATTGCTTACATTTCGCTAGTTCATTATAGGAGCTTCCTACGATCTTAAACGATGTATCTCCATCCATTACAGCTTTATATCGGGGATCGGACTTCTGCAGCCAGATTACGCAATTATCATCAAATAATAATGGGGTAATCAATGAAAAAGCCGCAAAACATGCCTTACAGCATATATCAGCAGATTGCGATAGAATTAGCACAGGAGAACCGGTGAGAACAGCTCTCCAAAGTTTCGAAATTTCATCACCTGTGAAAAACTTCAATGGATTGTATTGCATGTATGAGAAGTGTGCAATGTCGAAGTTTATTGCAAGTGAACTAGTCGGAAATGTTAAAACAGCAGACTCAACTGCACCTCTTGGCCATGTTGTAAGCATCGATGTAACGTACGCGAATGCATTCGTTGGCTCTGGGACACCTGTAAGGAGAAATTGCTTTTTAACCTCTTTTAAGAATGTTCCGAGAAGTGAAGCATACGGCCTTCTTGTATTAATAAGAATTGCGTATGGTTCATCTTCGAATATGAATAATAGGCAGTGGTAGAATACTTGATTGATGTTAAATGAGTAAACAAGTGGAATTTTTGACATAATAATTTTTTCTTCTGGGAAAGGCCAGCATGTTGAACAGAAATAAATGGCATCATAGCCAAGCTCTGTTCCTTCTGGCAATGACTCTTTAATACATGGGATATAAGATTTATCGAAATGTACTAAAAAGCATGCATCATAAATCGAAGACATAGATGGGAAACCCCCCTTAAAATTTATGGTAGACCCAAAAATTTATTTAAATAAACTTTTTGAACTTTTATAATATATCGATAGCATCTTTTTGACAAGTTAATACAATTAATACACACGATTATCTGCAATATTCTACTCTATAAAAGCTTAGAATCTGACAAGTTGCACGTGCAGCACTTTGCGCTTTAGTATCATCAAACTGGGGCAGCAGCATCTCTGAATTCCCAGTTGACTCAAAAAAATGCAAGCAAGTTGTTACACGTGTTCTCAATGAGATCTGCAAGATACAAAACCAGCCTTGGCAAGTCCATTGCATCTTGATTCTCATCGTTGAATCATTCCTCGCATTTTCTTATTTCTTATTTGGCGAAGAAGATATTTTATCATGGATGGTTTGTCATCTGTCCACACTGATGTGCATGATGCGTTTGCACAGCTCTTAACATTTATCGAACACAACTCTTTATCTTTCGCACCAAGGATTTGGAATTTAGTCACAAGAATCTCGACAATGCTTCGTGACCAGCAAATCCAGACACGTCTTGCTGGTGCTAAAGCACTTTAAGCTATCATCAACGATGTTTGATGATGTCCCACAGTACGTCATCGACTTCTTCCAGTACTTATCTGACGCAATGGATACTGACAAAGCAGTCAGGCCAGTAATTTCCCAGGCATTCGCAATAAAATGATGCTATTCATGATTTAGACGATGTTTTGTAAAATCGATTTTAAAAAAGCTTTCTTTCGCAAAAAAGAATATACGTATAATGCAGATTTATACAGAAATTGTTTTAAATGATACTGTTGCATATTCTCAAACGAATAGTTTCCTTGAAGAGTTTTTGACTTTTGACGCTTTACGATGTCAAATAAATTAGTTAAGAAAAATTCTGTCACTTTTGTTTTAATTTAAATGTTTTTAATTTTTGTTTATTTTAGCTTATCTTGGTGGAATGAGCCTCACCAAGCTATTGTTAGAATAGCAGAAAAGATGTTGACGAAAGAACAGAAAGAATGGATGAATGTATTATTTTCTATGTGGCCTAGCGAACCTGATACGATGGTAAGTGCATCAACGTGGCATGATGAAATCGGAGAAATTCAATCACAGGTTAAATTGATGATGGACTGGCACTTTGGGGACGAACCAATATTCGCAGAAGGATTTACCACGAAAGTTCCTAGAACTTACAACATCACGTCAGTTGTTTATGATTCAATCAACTCTTTACGCAATCCAACCACAAAAAGCTTGTACGCTTATCATTTTCTGTTTCGAAATTTAGTTCATTTCATTGGAGATATACATACACCATGTCACTGTGCCGCATACTACAACGAAAAGTGGCCAGAAGGTGATAGAGGTGGAAATAGCGTAAAGTTAACCTGTAAATATGGACAACCATGCGGACAATTGCATAAAATGTGGGACTCCGGATGCCTAAACTTCCAAAATATGTACTTAGACACAGATGAATTGCTCGATGAGTTTGAATTTAATATTTCACATATAATGAAAATGCATCCCGAGAGCTCATTACCATCTGTTAAAAACATGGATCCATTCCTTTGGTTCAATGAATCCCATAAAGTTGCTAGAGACTACGCATATGGAATGCTTCTTAATTTGAATGATACAGAACTAGATAAATACGATCTTGGTCCTAATTATATTACTCAAGGAGCTTTACAAGCAGAAATACAAATTGTTAAAGCTGGATATAGACTTGCTTATTTAATTCGCGAATTCTTCGAACTTCATCATCCTGATGATCCTAGAATCTTCGCTAAAGAGAAAATACCAAAGCGCGAGATCGCATTATGGATCATTGATGGCTTCGCATGCATCATTGTTATTGTTTACACAATTTTGCTATTGAAAGGTCATTCATTCAAATGGTCAAAAAGATTTAAAGTTGATGAGCAATCAGCTCTCACAGAGACACCAATGTACACATAATAATTATTATTTGCATCTTTTTAATTTGCAAATTCTTAATTTTTAAGGGAAAAGTAATTTTTATTGTTGCTTTCCCTTAGAAATATATATATATAATAAATTATTTCTCTCTATAATATTCATTGATATATTTACATTTATAATAAGAATTTGAACAATTGTTTCATGTGTTAGTGTATATATGGCAAATCGGTATACATAAGAGTGTTAACAATCATTATATTTGATTAATTGAAATATGTGCTAGTTTGATGATACTATTGATTCAAATGCTGATATATGACGAAATAGTGTCATAGGCAACGACATGCGTGGAATTTTTAGATAGGTTTTTGATGAAAATGAAATTTGACATGTAAGGAAGAATTATGACAAGTAAAATTTCATCATCAGTCATTTGTTAATGTAATCAGTGAATGGGCATTAATAAAACTGTGTAATAATCTCGTATGAGTGAGCTCGATATTACAATATAGATATTATATCATGAATACGTTTTCTTGGTTTGTCAAATAGTCATTTCAAATGAAACTACCGATAAGAACTTCCTAAATTTATTAATTCCAAATTATAGATCATCATGTCATACTACTATTACTCTTTTATCGATATTTATTTTTTCAAATATTTACAAATCCCTATAAAACATAAATGTCTGTAATATCAAAAATAATTCCGATATAAACAAAAAAATATAATTTTAGGGGCAGCATCCAAAAAATAAAAAAATTCTATCGACTGATTTTTTATCGTTCGACAAAAAAAAAATGAGTAATCTTAATATGAGCAATATGTTTACAAATATCAAGATCAGAGGCATTGTTCTCAACCCAAAGGAGGTTAATCCAGCTGTTGAGAGCATCCAGAAGATCTTCGTGCAAATGCAGGCTATGTCAAACAACAGAATTAAATATGCTGACGAAATTGACAATTACGCCAAGGCTATTTACAAGCTTGTCCGCACATGGGCTTCAGAGTACGCCCAGGATTTCAAGAAATATGCGCAAATTTACAAGCAAATCTCTAAACTCAATCGTCAGCTCGCCACATACGAAAGCCGCACTGGCAATGACATCCGTGACTGCTATGAAAGATTCCTCGCTGTAGAGAAATTCGCTGCAGTCTACAACGATATCACTGACAAGTATCATGATGCATCTGAAAAAGTCATCGACGAGATGGGCAGAGAGATGTACGAACAGAAGCAGCCGAAATACGAGCAGAAGAAGGAAGCCCTCGCAGCTGCTGTTGCTAAGGCAAAGGCAAATAAGAAGGCACTCCTCGAAGAAAGGAAGAGAGCTCTCCAGGAGTTCATCAACGCTCGTGAGCAGTACAACATCTTCAAGGTTAGAAGGCTCCACCACGCTTTCACAACATACTCCAAGGTTTTGGCTCAGTATTCTGAGAAGGAAGAACAATTATTCATCCAGGCTCAAGAAACACTCAAGACACTCAAGAGGAACAACGCTCCACAGGCCCTCAACGACGCACTCGATGATGCCCCACAGCCAATGGACAATTCAGAGATCCAGGACGCATTGCAGGGTATCGCTCCAGGTGAGGAAACAGAGATCCAAATTGCATCAGCTGAGGATACTGAGACACCATATCGTGATGATGATGGCCAGCAGAACAACGAAATCGTTGATGATATATAATCTCTAAAATTCTTTTCTTTTAAACGTTATTATATTTAATACTTTTGTTTATGTGATTGTTGATATGCAGATAAGTCAGAAAAAAGACAAAAATGTATTTATATCTATTATTTAATCAAACAAGTAAAATGTTGGTATTATAGAATCGAATTATTTGTAGTTTGCCAGTATCCTGGTAAGTACCTCTTCCTCTGCCTTTAAGTTTTCTAAAGTCTTTTTTTGATTTGGTATTTTATTGTATTCTTCCTGCAGCTGTTGATTGATAGAAGCTGTAGAATCTATTTCGTTCCTATATTTACTTGACATTTCTTCGAGTTTGTGGCATAACTCTTCGAATTCTTTTTCTTCTGCTGTTTGCTGTATTTTTTGAAGATCCCAGAACTTAGCCGCTTCCTCTTTATACAGTTTCTGGTAGTTTTCTGCCTCCCCTACAATAATTGGAGAAAAATCTGTTGACTTGTTCATTCTGTTAACGTTTAAAAATTGCAAAATAAGGTTCTATTTTTCTCACTTTTTTGCATATCTATCAAACGTGATGATATGAAAATCTGGCTGTGTCTAGTAGGATAACAATACTAGTGAGATGATGTGGGAACTTTATCTCCAATTGAGCGAACCATAAAGTACTTTATTCTAAAGACAAGGATCTCGTTTCTCGCTAAAAGTGACGTTTTTGCTCCAATATGACAAGAAGTTTGATACTTCATGTTAACCATTTCTAGTAACAAAGTTATGTCGAAAATTCAAAAAAATAGACTTGGTATTGCCAGGCCAAAGCAGTAACAACCAATGAAACATGATTTTGGTCATTGTTTATTATAACTTGATATCATGGGGAAAAAAGTCATCCAGAAAAATGACAAAGAAAAAAATCAATCATAAAAGTGACAAAGATTTTGAAGAATTTTTTGATTAGGAAGAAAATTTCTGTATCTTTGTGATACATGAAAACACTGCGCCTCTAGATGTCTGGAAAGAATACTACGGCAACGAAGTTCCTGAAGAAAAATGCTTTAATGAACTAAATTCATGCAATAATCCTTCAAATTATAACTCATTTTATATATACGACTGCATATTTGAATATGACTATGATGGTGTTGCCGTTGTTGATAATGAAAATATCAGCATTAAATTTATAAATTCAAATTGTATTTTCAAAGACTGCTTTAGGAATGGACCTGGAGGTGCTATATGCTTTTATTGTCAAGGGTCCATTGTCCAGCGACAATGTTGTGCAACGAAAATATCAATCGATAATGGAGTCTTTGGTTTGTTCTCTTATACGAGCTTAGTGTCTGAAACATCAAATTTTAACATTATCGCTGATTGTTCAGCTTGTTTATGTAAATCAGATACTCCGACGTCTGGACCATTTTTTGCAGATTATGGCAACATCAGTTTATCTTCATCAAATATTACAGAAAATGATGGTATGTTTTTTGTTGGATTTGGTTCAGGATATGCAAATGGGACTGGATTAATCAAATACACAACAATTGAAAATAATCATGCAGAAGACACTATGGTTGTCAATCACCGAGATGGAGATTATCTTTATGATTGCTGCAATATCATAAATAACAAGGTAGAATCTCATTATAATGGAGCTATAGCTATAACTGATGGTTTTCTCACGGTTCGAAACTGCACAATTAGAGGAAATTCAGATAAATGTCCAACATTTTACTCATCTCATGAAGCATTTATTACAATACTTGACTGCAACCTTGATAATTCTTCAATAACGCAAGATGAAACGAACTATACAGCTTCGGGTATTATGAATGAAGAAGATTTCACGCAAATTGCAAATATTTTAGAGTTGAATTGCAAGTGTTTAATTCCAAACTTGAAAGAACCAACAGAAGAAATCACAATAAAACATGTAATAAACTTCTTGCTCACTATTTCTCAGCAAATTGCATCGTAGACTAAAGAAATACTTTGTTCACTTAAAAATTGACAAAAGTGGCAAAATCTAGTTTACAAAAAGTGATGAAATTAAAGTTTTTATTTGACAAATAAAAATATTTACATGACATTAATTAAAATTGATATGTATCGAATTGAAGCTCAATCAAAAGAGTGGCCTAAAACGGTCCTTTTTGATTCGAACTGCAAATCGAGAGAAGGGACACTCGTCTTTAGATATACGGACACTGCAGCTGTTTTCATCCTTTTAAACAATGCTCAAGATCGAAGTCTCCTAGATAATCCAGATTTATATACATCAGATGTGTTAGAATGCCCAATTAGAGAAATTAACGGACAAATTGTGATAGATTTATTATATTATTGCGAATATTCATTTATTGATGATCCTCCACGCATTTGTTTTCACGATCCTGTGCAAGAATTCGGTATATCTTTGACATTTGATTCTCCTGAGACTGGTCATGACATCAGACAGTTTATCTGTAAATTTTTAACAACTGAAACACCAAGTCTTCCAGGATTTTTCAAAATCACTCGATTTTTACCACCTTTTGCTCCATCTACTAAGAGTTTAAGAAAAGTATCATCTCCAAATCAGCTTCCACCAATATCTGATGAAGATTTTCAGAATGTCATTACAATTTTTCAGCAATCAATAATGCCACAAGCTCATAATAAGAAAGAATACAGGCCTGTATACGAAGATGACTTCGATCCCTCGAATTTTGAACAAGTTACAAAAATTTTGCAAAATCATAACATTGTTAATTCTGAACTATTCCTCACATGGCTTACATTGCTTCACTTACCTCAACCAGATAAATTTGAAAACTTATTTGTTCAAAAATATATTAAAGCAAAATCTCAGTGGAATACTTTTACCAGATCACAATTGCTTCGATCTTCTCTTTACTGCAATTTTATAAATCATCTCACGAGTTATGTTAAAACTACAAAATTTGAAGCTAATTTTCCACAAGATTCGATTCGCTTGATGCAAATGACTACTTTCAATGTTTTTATGACATTGGGTGAAATAGAAAGATCATTCCACTCGCATATTCCACCTTTACTTGATCTTATGTATGTAATTTTACGAATTTCGAATTCCAGAGTCGAAAACTCTTTTGTTAATATATGCAACAAATACACTGTAACGAAAGGCACGTACGAAGCAATAATTTTTTGGGTGATGTTAAAAATATTATTAAGAGGTGAACTTCTGCGCTTACTCCCTCTATCAATGAAGAACACATCTGTAATTGTCGAGCCAATCATGCAGTTCCTACAGAAGGTGTCCCCATATATACACGAAGCTATAACAATGAGAAAAAGCGGATTAATTGAAATTTCGCCTTTCATTTGCTCTCTTTTTGTTTCTTTCTTCAAATACGAAGACCTCGTGAATGTTTGGTCAGCTGCAATGTACTCTAGGAGCATCAATGAGTTCTTCATGTGTTTCATAACAGTCTGCTTAGCTTTCTCTGAGAAGAATCTTCGCGAAATCAGCGACTCGGTTGATTCGCCATCCACCGTCGTCCTTATACAGCAAGCTCTGAGTAGGAGAGGCATAGATTTCATAGTCGCAGCAACACTGAACCTCATGGAGAAGAGCCATAAAATGATCGGCTCTTTCAATCAAGATCATGAAAATAATTCAGACTCGAGTTTATAATATTTATTATCATTCAACTGATTTCATTTGTTTGAATATAAATTGTTTTATAATAGTATCTTATTTGACAACGGATGCATTTCTTTCTTGTAATTATATGTTTGCAAGAGTCTGTTATGATGTGTTTTCTACAAAGGTAGAATAATGAAATTTCTGATGGCTTCAAATAGGTTTGAATAGATGACAATCATATTATGTATTTGAAGTTACATTGAAGAGATAATCCCAACCATTTATCGTTTCTTACATAAAAAAAAAGCTGATATTTTTCTCGAAATTCATATCTATCAAAAAAAAAAAAATTCTTGAAATATCTTATTATCTGGGCTGAATGATGTCTATTACTGTGAATGGATCTATAGGTTAAAAAAGGATTTAATTTCTCAATTTGGCATTTTTTTGACTGTAGGATGTATTCAATCTTGAAAGATTTTGATAATTCGAAAAATTGACAAATAACCTGAAAAAGATTGATTCGTGTTATATTGATATATATTATATGTTATTATACATATTAAATACAAGTAATCAGAAATATACATTCATAAAAACTACGCCTACTCATTTATTATTCATCAAAACATAAATAAGTTGACTTAGACACATAAAGATAAAAAAAACCTTTGGTGTCACTTTTTAGACCTGTTCGTCCCAGGTCTGAAGATCTCGAAATATTTAGGATATAACCCTAACTCATACTTAGGCCTTATATACTTTATACGCAATACAACGCGTCAATCGAACCAAGTAACTGTTTCTGCAAGTTCCAAACATTCTTTATTTCCAAACAACGCAGATCCATATTTGGTAATAAACGGTATTAGTTATAAGCAAGTATCTTCATCAACACGATTCGTTTCTAATGAAACTAATTATAACTGGTTTCAAATTTCATTCAAAGATTGTCACATTATATTAGAAAGTTTCTATACTATTACTTACCGCAATAGACTGTATTGTGTAAATATGCTCGGATCAAATGATAATAATACCTTCGAATTAATTCAAGAAATAAATTTTTCAACACCTGAATCAACAACTCCATATCCAGTATCAGCTAATATAACTAGCGAAAACAAAATCAAAGCGTATAAAACTATAAGATTAGTGAATACTTGTAAAGGATTTGATGATTATTATGCAATAGATATATATAGAATAGAATTATTTGGCGTACCATATGGCGATATTGACGAAGAATATGATATATGTCAAACTTTGAACTATTAAAGACAAAATTTTGTATTCTTATATCAATTCACAGGTTTATACGTATTTATTAGTATGTAATACTTATAAAAGATCATAAAATCAATAGACTGAACTCTATATTCATTAAAATCATTTGTGAATATTAACCTTAAATGAACTTGTTTTCACGATGCAATTTAGTCCGAAATAAATTAACAAATATAGACCGTGATAAAATAAATCATAGTATAATAGCAAATTAAACTATATGAGAATACATTGCATGAATATAAAAAGATGAATTCAAGATTTTGTCGAAATATGTACTGGAAATTTGCATCATGAATACCATATATGTCACTTTTTGATTTTGATGAATAAAATTTGACTCGATACTTTCCGTATAAGCGGACAAATGGCATACTACGCTACTTATATAATACTCCATTAATAATAAAAGTAAATCAAGTTAATATAATTCGAAGAATCCTCGCATGATTCGAATTATGCTGTTAAAACTACATTCGATTTTTCGGATTAATCTCACTGGACTCCTCTTCCAAATATCTTTGTCAATCATGTTATATTATACATAAATCATAACCTTCAAAAGTCGATCATGGCCAAACAGCTTTGATTTGAGCTACATATGAAGGTCATCATTAAGTTGTCAGATTCTTTATTTCAGTTCTGAAAAACAATCCCAGTCAAGCAGTTTTAATTCTTGCTTCATTTAATGATCATTATAAAGTATTCAAACTTCTTTTCGCAATTCTTTGAATAGATGTGAAAGGAGAAGATGCCTAATCAATTGAATATTGCTTTATAGGGTTATCTCCTTTTTGACACGTAAATAATAAAATATTTATTTGTCATAAATATATAAATTGGGGTTAAGGGGGTAGGTTTGAATGGTTTACAAAATTTGAAAAAGTGCTTCATATCAGCCAGTCAGAGCGACGCCCATGGGGA
>MRSU01000943.1:0-10755 GCA_008369845.1 Trichomonas gallinae
GATTCCGCCTTGCTTTTCGCGCGCTGAATAAAATTGCGCATTTCGTTCGCTGCTAAAAAGTGAGAATTCGCACAACCCTATTTGTACATAATAAACTTTGTTTATATTATAGATTTTCAATATAAATCCATTGTATATATTTTTTTTTGATGTTATGTGGTAATTCAACATATTTTTTCATCAAATGACTGCAAAAATACTAGGCCTGCAATATATTGCATTGAATTATAATCATTTAATAGCTAGAAAATATTTTACATGTCAAAATATTTCAATAATTCGTTTTACACGTCAAAAAATATATTAATTTACATGTCAAAATAAATTCTTTACATGCCAAAATATGAATTATTTTACATGTCAAAATTTCCAAAATCATTCAAAAAATGCTTGGAAATTTTATTGTTCCTTCTCTAGGAATTCTACAATTTATTATACAAATCATTTTGACCAAGTACGTAATTATTGAAATAATGAAGAATACTGATAGTTTTGGCAAGTTTACTCTATGCATTTTCCAAATATTTACAATTGTTCTTGGATATCCTTATTATTTGCTTGCAGCTTATATGGATCCTGGTTATTTAACTAAAGAAATCGTTGAAAGAATGAAAAATGATCCAGAATATCGAGAAGATTTGGATGAATTTGGTGGTAAGTGCATATGCGGTTTTTGCCACATGCAGAGACCTTTAAGAAGTCACCACTGTTACAGGTGCGAAAAATGCGTTCTTGTTTATGATCATCATTGTTACATTATTAATAACTGTGTTGGACACAGGAATTATAAGATGTTCATTTCATTTCTATTCATATGGTTTTGGAATGCAGTGTTTTCATTGATATTAATCGGATATAGATTTTCGAATTTTCAGAATAGTTTAACAATGAGGATTTTATTGATAGGATCCATTATATTTTACTTAGTTATAGGATCTCAGATAGTAACACAACTAATTGTTCAAGTTCCTCTTTTAATAACGAATACAACTTTTGTTGAAATGAAAGAAAACAGGAGGTTCCAAAGAATATATAGCAATCACAAAATCACAGCTTACAACAGATATCATACAGGAAATATTGCAGGAAATATCGCTTGTAGATTCGGATCAAATCCATTATTTTGGTTTTTGCCGACTCCAAACTATGACAAAGGATATATATTTGAGCAGAATCCATTATATGTGCCAGTGTATAAAATTGCTTTCCATGATAACGAGAATTTTTATCTAAATGAAGATCGACCACATAAGCGTCAAATACAAGCTCAAGATGATATCCAGTGATGCATATTTTGATCTGATTTTTGTTATTTTTTGTTAATTTTGATTTTTATATGAAATAAATTGTGTTTGATTAATAAGCATAGCATCAACATATTATAGACTTCATATAATAACATTTATAAATTACAAATAATAATAAAACGCATAATTTTAGAATATTTAATACAAATACATAGATTTCTAAACAATAATTGTGACAAGTAGTTACAATGGGAGCATATATTGTTTCAATGCTTCTTTAAAGTAATATAAAGAGAGCTTGAACTATTTCCGAAAGAAAGATGGTCTGGGCCTTGAGAATCTTGCTGGTCAGATATGGTGGTTTGAGTATCAACATTTTGCTGCTCAGTTTTTGTCTTTTCTTGTGGATTTTTATAATGTTTCAAAATATTAGGCCTAGCACCAAATATTTTAGTTTCTTCTTGTTTCCCTTCTGCATTTTTAGTCTTTAACAAGACTGGCACAAGAGGATCAAATGGTTTAACAAATGATACGAAAATTGTCATTCCTGGAGTGATTTCTTCTATTTTTGTGATTTCTTTTGAATCAAAAGTTCTGAGTTTTTTGATTTTTTGCGTGTTTTTAAGTGTGACTGCAATATTTCTGTGTAATTCTTTGATTGAAGAAGGAACTTTAATAGGCTTTGATATAATATCAGGAGATTGATTATCATCACGAACATATACAACCGTATCGCTAAATTTTTCAGTTATTTTGTTTTGATTTGATATTTTTGTATCGGAATGCATATCATATTGTTTCACTAATGTATTGTATGGCCCTAATAGTTGTAAATCTTTTAATAGTTTAAATTCTGTATCTTCTATTTCTTCTGATATATTTAATGCTTCCTGAAGAATATCAATTGGACGTAGTTCAGCTCTATCAAACGTAATTAAATCCGTATGTGGAAGTGTGTATTTACTAAAATATTCGGAATTTTGCTCCTCTGTATTTTGAGATAAAATAAGATCAATTTTTCGAGTAGATATTGGATGCATCCCATTTCTGTACATATTAGCTATATCTACTAAACTTTTCAGCTCATATATTGCTTGAATTAATTCTTTTGGTAATTCGTTATTTTTAATATTAGTAATTTCGTCTATATATTTCGTTGTTTTCGAATATGACTTTAACTTAATCGAATGCAATGCATAAATTGTTAAATATTTCAATACAATTTCAGGTCGATTTGTATTTACATGAGTTAAAAGGATTTCCTTGGCACTGCGCATCTCCTTCTCTTCTTTTTTGACTTTAGGAGTGAGAATTTCTTTCCAATATTCTAATCCATAAACTTTTGATGTTTTTTTCATCCAAAAAAATGATCTCGACATTGAACGTTTTTTCTTTTATCCACTATGCCAACAGACACGTTTTATGCATAACATGATCAGTAAAATAAAAGAAATTTAATTCGTACAAAAACATCAAAATTAAGGCTGATTAATAATAAATTTAATTAATATTAAATATGCACAATCGAATATAATTGAGATTTCAGTTGGTTACTGTTAATTATTTTCATATATTTTGACATTTTGCTTCAAGACATAATTTAACAATGAAATCAATGTATATTAGATACATATATTTTAAATCTTTAATAACATGAAATAAAATAGAATAATATTTTTGAATTATTTAAAAAATTGTTTTCAAATGATTTATATATGAAACTATTATATGCATTGGAAAGTAGTTGATGTTTTTATTTATACAACGCGATTAAACATAAAAATAGAACATTTTATTCAAATTTCGCTCATTAACTTTCTCTCTTCGAGTTTAGCAATTTTTGATTCTACTGTATTCAAGAATTTAATGAATTCTTCTGCACCTTTTCCAACAACAAAAACATTTTCATTATATTGAACAGCGTCAACACTATCGCGTAAATTCTTCAGTTGCTCGCGCAAAGCCGCGTTTTCTTCGCGCAGTCTTTGCAATTCTTGCTCTTCAGCAGATAATGTTGGTTGTTTCTTCTTCGGAGACGATTTTCTTGGCGATGACCTTGTCGGCGATGACGATCTTTGTGGAGAACTTCGCTGGCTTTGCGCTTTAAGGGCTTCTGCAATTTTATTTCTATCTTCAAGGGAAAACTCAGTTTTAGAGACGTTAAACTCCTTAATGCCTTGTTCTGTTGTCCTTCGTGATATGAATGTAAGAATCTTATTCGTCGCTGCTGGACTTAGATTGCATTTGTGGAACGTTACTGCCTTTAATTTATTCGGATCAAGGTTTGAGAGCAGCGTTGTAAGGCCACCATCACCGAGAGCGATGCTTTGGAAGACAATGCTTTCGAGATTTGAAGTTGAAAATGATTGCGCGAGTTCCTGCACTTGATCTTGAGATAATGGAAGTGCATTCAGAACTATTTCGTGAATATTTGTTATTCTACCTTCTTTAAGAAGATATTGAATCAACGTGACAATATTTTTGAGATAAGTCTTTTTATGCGCGACAGCAATTGAGTTTGTTACATCAAGGGGCATGTTGCCTCCAGCTAAAGCCTTTGACTCTGCCTTTTTCAGTTCTTCGCAAGAGAATCCGAGAGAAACAATATTTTTAATCGCGAATTTTTGTAGTGTGTTGAAGAATGGGCGGTTTTCCTGCTTGTTGATTTTAGAGAGATCGAAGTGATATCGGCCCGGGTCTGTGGAATTACCAGAAAGAGACCTAAGTGTTTCTTTATCAAGCATTTTCTATTTTTTGACCGTTTACACAGATCTATTTTTTATTTCGCTTTAAAAACATTATATTTAGAATCTATATAGTTTATCTATTTGATTCCCGCTAAAATTGGATTGTTTTAATTATTTGACATTTTAATTTTACACGTCAAATTTTGATCAAATTTTATTCTTACGATAACATATTATTTTCACACAACAAATCTATACTTGCCAACATATAAAATATAATTTTTATATCCAAATGAATCAAATTCAATTCATCTCATTGATATCGAATCACAAACCAGAATTAATGCATTAAATAGCCTTTATATACATTTAAATTCTATTAATAGATATATAAAATAAAATTTTTATATCTAGAAGAATCAAATATAATTTTTTCAATTAGATATCAAATCAAAATTCTAAAAACTGTATTTCAAATGTCTAATATGGCCGGATTAATCCTTAAAAGTAGCTATTATTGGTGCATACATGTGCCTTTTCTTTATAGACTTGATTTTGCAAAGAAAATTCGGCGTGAAAAAATAGTTGTCTCGTTTACCTGGTGAATTTCAAGCGTGTTCTGGGCCATATATAATATCTACACTCCACATATATGATTATTATCTTGTTTGTATGTTTCAATAGTCTATTTTAGAATAGATTTTTCAGAATTGGATCATTGATTAACGACAATGTATGTATATGACCTAACCATTTGTTTATTTAGAGTGTAATATGATAATTTATACTATAGCAATACACAAAATGTATGATAAAAAAATAATCTTTTTAAATATCTAGAATAAGTATAAATCCATTAAGTACGAACAATGTGTATTTTATATTATTAGAATATTTTAGAATTGATGTTCAGATTTTCATTACGATTTTATCATACATTTCGTGTATTGCTATAGTATAAATTATCATATTACTCTCTAAATAAACAAATGGTTAGGTCACATACATACATTGTCGTTAATCAATAATCCAAATCTGAAAATTCTATTCTATAATAGACTATTGAAACATATAAACAAGATAACAATCATATATGGGATGTGTAGATATTATATATGGCTCAGAACACGCTTGAAATTCACATGTTAAAGAGACAACTATTTTTTCACGCCGAATTTAATTCATGTATTAAATGCTATTTTTTATGGGTAGATATTAATATCTATGACAAAAAATATATTAGCTATATCCAAAACCGTTTATTCATATAGAGAAAATTCAAATTATTTGATTTCATGAGAAAAATATATGATTTTGAAGTGAATCAATACATATTTATCATTTATTCAATAGTTTATATAGCGCGAGCTGGCTTAGTTTTAACAGAGTCATCGATTTCGAAAATTTGCGGAATTGAGCCAGTCTCTGAAGCAATTACAGAGTTATTATCACCGGAAACAGGGACCTTTTCGGAGTCAACGGAGTCGAATTTCTGGTCTACAATCAAAGAAGAGTTTGATTCTATGAAAATCTTATTAGGTAACAATACTTTTTGCGAATTTTCAGCTAATTTCATTGTGAATTTTCCTGTGACAACTAAATCGAATTCTTTATGGCTAAACGTAACATTCTCGTATGCATCAATAGCAGTAATTCGATCAGATGAAACAATAAATGAAATCATTTTCGTTGTTGTTATTGTTAACGATTTGAATTCGATGTTTTTCGATGCCAAAGCAGGGGAAACTCCACAGCAGTTCATTTTGTTGACTTTCACTGATGACGTGTTTATAATATCACTTGCGACGAGTTTGAGCGAGTTTAATTTAGGATTATTAGAGAAACACAGATTCATGCCATTGAGAATTAAGTTGTTGACATCAGATACGTCTAGAATTACATCTTGAATTGTTGACAACGCGAACATTTCTATTTGCTCGTATTTTGTCCTGCTCTTCACTCTTAAAGGAGTGACAGGTGTTGTATCGCATATATAGAACCAAACTGTTGGCATCGCAAATACGTCAATCGTGTTTTCTGAGTATTTAACTTGTTTTGCGCCTCGCGGACATTGTTCTGATGATAAAAGATCAGAGAAAAGACAGATATCTTGTGATAACATGGTTAATGTGATTGTTGGGTCTAATTCGTATATGAAATCAGGGAATATTTCGTCGATGACGACTTCTGACATGCCGCGAATGAACCCGTGAGTGTCTGATTTAGTATTATCCCATTTTCCGTCGAAGTAAATTGTGCCTTGCTTCATTATGATGCTTGGGATGAGTTCTACGACTGTTGTTCGCGTTGATAAGTTGAGATAGTTTGCAGCGACAATGAAAATTATCGATTTTATATGATTGGTCTTGAATTCAACGAAATCGTTGTTTTCATGAACGATATAATGGTCTGTGAATACTTCTATGTTCTGTATAGAGTTCGGAATTTCAACTGTGAGGTTGTTAATGTCATTATTTTGGAATTCATTCAAGAAATCTCTCGAATACCAGTCTAAATCGATTTTAGAGACGTCAAAACCAATGTTTAATTTTGAGGAGCCTCTAGATTTGATGCTATTGACCCTAAAACCTTCTTGTACGATTAATGAAATATTTTCTAATTCCAAAAGATCAGGAATCATCTTCATTTTAGTGATTTCTACTGTCTTTTGGCTGTCAGAAACAAGTTTAAGAGAGTTTGCCATAAGATTTTCGCCGTCTATCATTATTTTTTCGGGCATAATCAATAATTCCATTTGGTGGATCGAATTATCGACAATTAGAGGCCTTCCTGTGTATTGTAGCTTTGTATAGCCTGAAGGACAGTTATCTCTTTGTCCAAAAACGCAAATTTTCGCTGCCGAATTTAAATATTCTTTTTCGAACTTGAAACCATCGTGTAAAACACCGAAAATCTTTATAGGAACATCAGATATCAGTATTGCATTCGTCTGGTTCGCGCTAGGGACCATTTCCCAAGCAGCATCAAAAGTTACAGAAGGATCATTACCTGCGAAGTCTAAATTGAGCGGCTTCCTGCACATATATGAAGTTCCATGCGGAGAGAAAATCACTGTGTGCAAAATTGTTATGGAAATAGTATCATAATAAGTATATTCAATTGGAATTTCGTTGATGTAAACTATATCGTTTCCGAAGAAAATCGTTGACATGTTATCGTCCAATATGATTATTTCTGTCGTTTTTTTTAACTTAGAGTAAATATTTTTGTAACAATCTAAAGATAAAGTCGCGTGTGAGATATTCATGGTATCTGAGTATATATTTGAAACACCTATCATACTCAGATTATATACTGGAATGTTCGTCTCCGAAAACACGTAAATTGACGTATTAATCAAATTTAATGTTTTGATGACTTTTTCTGCATGAATTGCAATGAATTGCGGCCAACGGGCTGTTATAGTTAACTTATCAAGCGAAGCAACGTCTTCATCGATTGTTGGCATATCTGATGGTGTCGAATCAGCAATAAAAAGTGTCAATTGTTTTGTGTAAGTGTCCAACATCTTCATTGTGATCTTCTTAGATGTGTATTTGTAAGGAATGTAAGAGTCTGGGCAAATTTTTTCCGAAGATTTGTACAAACAAATGGAAGAATCTGAGAAAAAGTTGATGATCGGCTTCTGGTCGAAAATGAAAATGTCGGGGATTATGTTTCTGGGCGTGAAAACTTTCGCTGGATAAAGATGTCGAGTTGTTATATGTCCTTTGCTTGAAACAATGGGATTAAGTTCGAACCAGTCCTCGGAAAATGATATATAAGTCGACAAACTGAGGAATTCTAAATCAGGCATTTTCGATAAAAAGGCTCCGAAGCGATTTGACGGTGCTATTGTGATCTTGGTGGCCTTCTGAGAAGCGTGTATATAAGAAATCGACGAAAACATCGAGAAATTCGCAATAACCGAATATTTCGACGTCATTTCGAAAACGAAGTGATCTGGGCAGACAATCAGGTTAGAAATAGGTGGATATTCATCGCTGGACACCAATTCGATCTTTCTCGTTGTCGATGGAGTCAAATATGGAACAATGTTGATATAAGCGAAAGCGAGGATTTTCATTAGGTTGTGGATGTCGAGTGGTGTGTTCATACTCGCAGTTTGGATCTCTGATGTATCAGAAATCAATGTACCAATGATAATCGAATCCATTTTCTCAACTGTCCTGAAATTAGCTGTCAAAGTGTCAATTTCGAGCTTAGGAATGATAACATTTGGTCTGAATAGCAAAGTAATTGATCTTTTCGTTGAAGAATACAATCTTACGTTAATTCCACTGAAACAATGCATATCTAAGATAACATTCGGCGAGACAACCTTAATAACACAGTCTCCATATGGGTCTGGCAGGAAAATTCTGCTCAAAACTTTATCTGAGTTTGGAATAACTTGATGATCTGATCCACATTGAGATGCGTCATCGGAAATGCAATATCCCGAGCTATATGTGCGATCTGAGTGCATATATTCTTTGAGATCGAAGATTTCAAGAAGTTTTTTAATTGATGATTTTGAATTAATGTAATTTATCTTTGTTGGATGGAAGAAATCACCACGTTTGCTCTTAATACCAATGTTGCTGTCCTCCCAGCTCTCATCGAAGTAATAATTCACTGATGAATCATTTAAATAAGTAATTCTCGGGAAATATTCAAGTTTGTATTCATAGGGTAGTATGCTCTTGATCTTTATTTCGACATTTTGCTGGAAAGGAAGAATAAACGAGAGTTTGTAGAGTTGTTGATTTGGAATCCTGTAAACATTGCCTGCGACTTGAATTTGGAAGATATTTTGCCTGAAAACGAGCTCCTTTATCTGATGGCCTTCTTTAAATGTCACCAAAATGTTGTCAACTTGGTCATCATCTAATTCATCGATTAAATTAAAGTTATCAGATGGAATAATAAGGTTGTGGCAGTGGAATTTGCAGTACTGGAAGAAGTCAGTTGTACCTATGCATTCAAGTGTAGTAACATCGAAAATTGGCTGTTCTTCTTTAAAATCAATATAAACATTTGGACCAATTGTTAGATTTTGGATTTTTAGCTCAGAGCCTATAAGTTCCAGGTCCATGTTCTCCAAAAACAAGTGAGCTGGGCCTGCTCTCGAAAGATCAATGGCTACTTTCGTGATTAAATCAGCACCAACGATTGAGATGCTTCTTCCTGCAAAATAAAGGGCGTCAATTGTTGCCTGTGTCGTTGCTGTATCATAAATCAAGAAATTGGCGACTTTTAGCGTTGTTGGAATTGGATATGTTATTGGAGTCCCAGGATTATATTTTACACAAGCACAATTCTTGTTTTCAGGCATCTTAGATGTATAGAAGCAGAAATTGCCTCCGTATTTATGGGGACGCTTAGAAATTTTTGGAGATTCAATTTTGAAAAGAGGAAGAGTAATATCTTCAATGTTTTCAAAATCGATTATGATTGATTTTGTTGCCTTGATTGTCCCTAGCTTGGAAGTTGTGACAGGTGCCGCTCCCCAGATCGGATTAAAAACGATAAAAGCATCAGGTGATGAAAATTCGATGCTTGGCATTTCATACATATATACTGGGTCTGGAGCTGATTTTGTAAGTCTCAAATTCGTTTTAGCTCTGAATAAAATTGATTTAAATTTTTTCGTATTGATAAAAATCTCTGAAGCCAGTATTCCATCGTTTGCTATTTCAACCACATCATTTTCTTCTAATAAAACTTCGAGTTTGAATGTAGGATTTTCGAAAAGTTCATCATATATTGGAAAAGCAACCATTGATGTGCGAAATGTATTCAGTATAGAGAAGTTCTTGATTGTAATAAGATTTCGTTTGATTTTGTCGCGAAATTCTATTTCTCCTTCATTTGAATAATCTTCGATGATAAATGTGCTTTGTTTTGTGCCGTAAAATATAATTTTTGTAGCACTGTCGAAATGCATCGCTTTCATGCTCAAATCATTTTCTTTGTAAACGAAAGTGAATGAACTTCCCGAAAAATGATAACTTTTCTGATTAACTTGCTTATAGGTGAATTCTATATTTTCATATGATCTTATTGATGAATGAACGAAGATCTCAATATGTCCAGAAATGCTTGGTTGAAATGTGTATTGGTCAAAACGATCCAATACAACAATATCTGTATACCCCTTACACTCGCCTTTGAATCTAGTGCTCTGTACGAGGCAGTATTTCTTATCTTCGAAAAAATTTAAAAAGAGAAAAGCAAACACTTTTGAATTTTGATTTCGCAAATTTTATTTGAATACTTTACATGACAAATTTATTCGTTACATGGCATTTTATTATATTTACACGACAAATATTATTTTACATGATCTTTATTATTATTTACACGACAAATGTCAATTTTAAACGACATAAGTCATATTTACATGACAATAATCAATGTTTACACGACATATTATAGTATTTACAAGTCAAAACATAGCATGTAAACTTTTAAATATGATAAGAGATATTAAATATTATGAAGTAAAAGTTGACTTTTGTGAAATATATAGATTTGATTGACTTGAATTTCATTAAATCAAAACGATTTAAAATATGTATGAGAATGTTTTTGAAAAAGATTTATGTCGATTGTATCAAAAAGAGAAAGGGACGTGCTTTAGAAATCGAACATGTCGCCAAGGTCAAGTGGAGCAGCAGCTTCCTCCTCCTTCTTCTCTTCCTCCTTTGGAGCCTCTTCAGCGGCGGCAGCACCACCAGCAGCTGGAGCAGCGGCAGCAGCAGCACCAGCAGCGCCGTTCTTGACGAGCTCTGTAACATCGTGGTCCTTGAAGAAAT
>MRSU01000946.1:0-13490 GCA_008369845.1 Trichomonas gallinae
ACTTTTCTGGGCAAAACGATAATTTTCAATACCGCATTGAAAAATTGAGACCGCTATTTGGTCGCGGAGCGGACCCTTAACGTCCCTAAATAGAGGGGAGTTTTAATAATGAGGAGAAAAATAATAACGCAGAAGGATATAGAACTACATTCTACTTAATGTTTGTGACAAATGGTAGTGCTATAAGATAGTGTTAGTGGCATGTCTCAATATCTTTCCTATCTTGAGATAATTACGATTTCTGAGACACCCTATACTTCGAAATTTCATCAATCACATTTGTTCATCATCATTATAAGGCATTCATCAATCATATTTGTTTATCAATAATATTATTTTTGAAATTATTTTGTTTTAAACTCGAATTTTAAGAATCTTTACTTCAAACCCCAAATGCTGTAAAACGAAATCATTGATAAATAAATAATAATCAAATATTGAATAAGATCAAATGTTAGGAATGATGTAATCGGGCTACTTAACAGCACAAACGTGATTTCTTGCCACAACATACCTCATGATTGGAATCAGAATACCCAATTTTGTGATGCCATTCCGAATAATTCTGAAAACTTAGAATTTATCAGCAACTCTCACGTTATTGACGATCACTCACCCATGTGATGCATATTTTCAGTTATTTTTTTGATTTTATCGATGAGCGGAATTCACGAAAATATGACAAAAGAAAGAATCATCAAGAGTAAAGAGTAATGGAATCAAATATTAATGTTTTTGAGCCAAAACTGTATATTTTCCCATGAAAAAAAAATCCAACTTGAAACTTTGGCAAATAAATATCCTATATGCATGTATTATATATGCACAATATTTCATTATTATGATTCTTTTTTTTTTCAAAAAAAAAAAAAAGTCTAGAAAACGAAACAAATGCAAAAAATGAGCATTTATAATATATAGTAATTGTATTTGTAATAAAAATGAATAATAAACAAAAAGCAAAAATAAAAGAGTATCATCAAGAGTAGATAATAATAGTATTAATCTTTATTTTGAATGCACCATTCAAAATAAAATCATTTTTAAAAATATATAATAATTGTATTCATTATGAATAATTCATTGAAAATGAAATCTAAAAAAAGATAAAAAAGGAATATAATAATGGTATTTGTTTGAATAATGCATAGAAAACGAAATATTTTAAGAAACGATAAAAGCAGTTAGAGAGTTTAATTCTTCTCAATTTTCCTAAAACCGAATGACAATCAAGAGAAAATCCAAAAATAGGGATATATTGTACATATCATTCTATATTTTAATTTTCTTCAAGTGAATGTAAAACTCGACTCAAAAAAATTTGACGAAATAATTTTAATTTTGCCTCGGTAAAAAATACTCTTTAGAGTATAATATTGCTAATATATTTTCTTTGAATTACAAATCCATTCATTACAAAACTTTTTATTTCAAATGAGCGAAATAACAACAAGTGTTAACGAGACTTCCACCCCAACACCAATCATATACTACAAAGCAACACCCGGTAGTAGTGGTTCTACAAATGCATGGCCTATTCTTTATGTTATTATAATTGGTATCGCGCTAATGGTCATCGGCATTGTTACGGCTGTAATAGCCTACGTATGTAAAAAGAATATTAAGGCTCAGATGTCCGAATCTACAGAGAATGATAGGAACTTCGATCAATTCTCGAGACCTATACTTGAAGAATAAGTTATTTTACCTTATACTATATATACTATCTTAGTTAAATGTTTACTAGTCACTACTTTCATTATTATTTTTTTCTTAATTTATAATCTACGCATTACATATTGCGCAACATTCTAGACGCACTACATATATCTACCATGTTACCAATATTTCATATAATTACGCGTTCTAGTTTGTTATTGGATGGAGAATTTAATTTATTCATTGAGATTTTGTTATATTGGCCGGAAATAGAGTTTTTTACAATAATATAATATTTCCTTATTATATCAAGTTCGTTTATTAATAATGAATTCGATTGAACTCAAATCATAACCATAAAAACATGATTTAATGATGTTCTCCTATTTATTTCACATTGAGTATCATAAAAACATGATATACACAAGCTACAGTCAATTTCTTAATTTTAAAATTATATTTTATGAGTTTTTATCTTGGATAACAGCCATATATTTCATATAATGGCACTGATAAATTTATATTCATTGCAATTTTAGGTGCTTATCGTTAATTATTTTGAAAAATTGAAAATTGTTAATTTTATCAAAAGAAGAGGTTTAAACTTTAGTTCCAATTTGCGAAGAAGTCTCTTGTCCATTCTCAATGTTGAAGTATGAGTCATTTCCTGCACCTTTGACTTTCTTCTTCAATTTGAACAAGATAGCAGCAGTGATAACAATAACAATAATCAGGCCTCCAATTACGCAGCCTAATATGATCAATACTTTGATCCACTTATCTCTTTGTGGATTTGGCGGTGTAACTCTGTGTCCATCAGCGATATCATAATACTTAGAGCTACTGGCAAAGTATGGGTATTGAACATCTGCTGGTATTGAAACTTTGACTGTTAAATTATGATTATTTGTTTCACCTGTCTCGTAAGCGATAACAAATGCGCTCTGGCCGCTAACCTTCTCTGGTTCGATGCTTTCGCCCTTCTTGTTGTAGATTAAATATCTCACATCGCCGTCTTTCTTGATTGTTGTTGTAACAGCGTAATTTCCTTCCCCGACTGCGAAGAAAACGCATGCTTTCGTTTTAGGATGTGATGTTAAGTTAGTAGATGTGGAATTTACGCTGGAAAGTTTAAATGTTCCTGGACCTGATTGATAATAAACGGTATCATTGCATCTATCGCTGAATTTGGAGAAATAGAATGCTGTGACATTGATTTGCGTGATGTTTTTGGACTTCAACTTCAAGTATCCATCGGTTACATAATTAATAGCGAATCTATGTGAATCTCCGAGCAAACTGTGCCTTACTTCACCAGCCATATCACTCAAACCATTGATATGCTGTGTTTCACCGTGCTTTGGATGCAATAACATCATTGTATTTCGTTTGAATTTGTAACAGATTGGTCTCTGAGTGATATGCAATGTTGTAGCATCGATGCTTCCTACTGAGCAGTTCGACGCTCTCCAGATCTCTTCGTCAACTTCGTGATCTGAGACTTCGTCAGCTGGATGATGATGATCTTCTTGATCATCTTCTTCTTTTTCGTCGTCGTCAAGAATTTGCTTAGATATAGCTAACATGCTCTCTGGAATCAAGGCTTTGTCGGATTCTACGTGATAAAATCCTGAAGAATATTTAACTTTGTCCAATATTTGTTCTTCTGGCTTGAAATTCGAAATTGAGAGAGCTGTTGATGATTCATCATTCTTGATCGAAAGCTTAGCCATGAAACTTGTTGCAGAAATTTTTGTTGTTGATGAAATTTTAATATTTTCATTAGAGCCAGCTAATGTATATGTGAAGTCGTCATTATTAGCGATCTGGCTAACTTCGATATCATATTGTCTCTTCACAAATGATGAAACAAGCAAACAAGAAGATTCACCAGCCTTTAACTGCAATTTTCCGTTTCCATATGAAACTGCGGCGTTGTTATTTACTACTACATCGACGTACTGGCATTGGTTATTGTTTATCACGAAGACAGTGTAATATAAAGTAATGACATCGCGTGAAATTGGTTTTACTTGCAAATTCTGGATGTTTTTATAAATAGCTGCCGGATGCTTGTCACCATCAACTTCAAAATTCACTGGATTGTGGATTATTAAATAAACGCTCGAAGAATCTGACGCAGAAGGCGGCAGCAAGGTTGTATAATCGAATAGCGGAAGATTTAGTTTTCCATCGCCAGCATTAAGATTTTGGCTGGCGCAAGTATATAACCCAAAAAACGCAAAAAACATTTGACATAAAATTTTTACAGAAATTTTGTAAACACATTTTTTGCATTCCTTATATCATATTTCTCGGTGATTTTTCGCTTAAAATACGAATTTGTCTTTATTGCTTTATTTTGTTGCTTTTTTGGGATTTGGCGACTGAATATATCATTATATACATGTGTTTAATCTGGAAATCATGAATAAAAATCGGTTCTGCGGATTTAGAGAAATTTGAAATTCAAAAATTCTATTTATTGGTCATTAGAATATAGAAATAAACCCTAAATTGTCATCATATAACACCAACTTTATCCATAATTGGAAAACATTTCTTTTTCTTGAAAAATATTTTCTATCAAAATAAAAACATAAGTTTTGGGCCTTAATTTTGCTAATATATCAATATTTCCCCTTGTACTTCTTGATATCTTTCAATCGAATGTTTTAAAAGGATTTTTAATAATGTTATATTACATATATGCGTGACTAAATGCAACGATTAGAATAATGACCAATATGGTGAATATATTGATAATTTTAGGGTTAGCTATGCTATAAATTTACAATATTGTAAAAGATCAAATTTCTTTCAATAACATGCTATGTCTTTAAAAACTATTATTTGTTATATGTTTGTATACTTATTTGCATGATGCAAAGAGTAATACGCATTTAACAAAAGAAAATGATAAATTTCAGCGAGTTTTTTTAATACAGCATTCTGTTACTATCTAGAATTGATAATAAGTAGTTTATTTAACTACACAACAACTCACCAAACGATTAAACAATTAAATTGATTCAAGATTAATTTTTATTGATTTTTTTTAATATAACACTTGACACTATGCAGAACTGATGGTAAATAATACATTTAACTATACATCAACTCACCAATCGATTAAACAACGAATCAAGATAAATTTTCATTGAGTTTTTAAATACAACACTCAGCTATTAAATTAAATTGCTGATAAATAGTAAATTTGACTGCACATCAACTCACCAAACCATTATACACTGAATGAAATTGAATCAAGATTGATTTTAATTGAGTTTTTTAATATAACATTCAGTAAATATATAGAATTGACTATAAGTAGTATATTTAACTATACATCAACTCATCAATCAATTAATATTTGAACCAAGAATAAATTGAATTGCAAAATAAGGAAATGTTAGAATAAACAAATGAAATTCAGTGCAAAGACAAGTAAATTGGCATTTAGATATTGATGAAGCAAAGATTTTTGCAAAATTTAAGAATTTTGAAACTTTAATTAAGAATAATATAATATTCGCGATGTGCACGTTTAATTGCATCATATATTTTTTGTATTCGTCAATTTTCCATTCAAAATTGATTTGTGTCATTTTGTTGATTCAATAGATATGTATTTGAAGCAAAGATTGGCCATTGTTTTGTAATAATAAGAATGATGACTGTCTACCAAAGCGTTGTAGACCAGGCTTCTCCCAATGGCAGCAGCACAGAGTCAAACTCTCCGTCGAACATTGACATCGAGAATCAAAAAAAGTTTACTGAAACCTCTAATAACTAATGTTTTCGGTGAACAAGAATTCGTAAATTCATTATTATGCAGTTTAGACGGTAGATTGTTGGGATCTATCTTTAATGTATTGATATACAGATCAAGGAACTTGTTCAAATACATAAAATTTCTTCCAATGAAATTTTACCTGAAATAATTGCTGTTTCTCTATGCACATTCTTCCCTCCAGGTGCCTATGGAGGCTATGAAGTCCTTCAGAAGCTTCTAAATAACAAAGTCAAAACATGGGAAATGGAAGCCGCTTTATCTGTGAGAATCACGGCGATTTTAATCTGCTTTGGCCTGAAGAATCCTGGTGGAATTTTCATTCCCATGTTGTCAGTTGGTGCTTTATTAGGTAAACTTGTGAATAAACTCGCTTTGTACATAGGATATGATTCCGTACACTATACTTTTGTCGTTTTAATGTCATCATTTTTCACAAGTTCGCTGTTGTTCGCGCGCCTTTGATAACTGTTATCTTGCCAATAGAGCTGACAATGCAGTACTGCGGCTGGCTGTGTCTGGACCATATATTGTTGCAGGAATATTCAGAGCCGAGCCTTTATACGAAAAATTGATGGAACTTTTAGTCGTCAGAAAAGATGAAGAAGATTTGAACAAGATTGATGAATTTTCGATGATTGTCAGTGCAGAATCAGTGTTATGCAACATTACAATCAGATAATTCATACTGCCAGAAGGAACAACAATTACACACGTTGTTTTTTAAACCCATATTATCTTTTTTTTACAAATACAAATACTTTTTGAATAACACAACAAGGAAAATATGCGAATAATTTTTTATAATTAAATATTGAAATGCATGAGACTCCTGCTTTTGTTTCATGAAATAGCTGAATAATTGTAATTAAAAACTTAAATAATTTCTTTATTATAGTTTAAAATTGATGTAATAAAAATAGATAATTTTTTCATTTTCAAGTACTTTTAACTTCATTTTCACTTGTTGTGTTTGAGCTAGTTTCTAATTGTCTATACACAAGTCTATAGTATTGTCCTTGCTTTTCTAAAAGTTCGTCATGTGTTCCACTTTCAACAATCTCGCCGTTCGAAAAAACATAAATTAAGTCTACTTTCTTAATCGTTGACAATCTGTGGGCAATAATAATTGATGTCTTTCCTTTGAGAATCTTTTCAAGTGAATCTTGGATCTTTCTTTCTGACTCAACATCGAGTGACGATGTTGCTTCATCGAATATGAAAACTTTTGGATCTTTAATGATTGCGCGTGCGATTGCCAATCTTTGCTTCTGGCCACCAGAAAGTTGAACACCTTTCTCCCCAACAAATGTTTCATATTTTTGCTCAAGTTTCGTATTAATGAAGTTGGAAATATTGGCAAGATCTGCTGCACTTTCTATGTCACTCTGTTTGACTTCTTTGTTTGCACCATATGTAATGTTTTCTGAAATTGTTTTGGCAAAAAGAGATGCTTCTTGTGGAACAATGCCAATATTTTGATGAAGCCATCTTGGATTGATATCCTTGATATTCTTTCCTTCAATCAAAATTTCGCCATCGTTCACATCATAATAACGCTCAAGAAGCTGCGTGCATGTCGTTTTTCCTGAGCCTGACTTTCCGACAAATGCACATGTTTTTCCTTTTGGAATCTTGAAAGAAACATTCTTCAAAACATCGCCTTGACGTGTTGGATATCTGAACGTTACATCTTTGAACTCTATTTCACCATTGAACCCAGATGGTTCATCGCCATCGTCAAATGAAATTGAGGGCTGATAACTGGAAAGTTTGATGATTCGTGAAATCGCCAAAACTGATTTAACTTCAGTCTGCAGTGACCCTTGAAATGAAATCAAACCGAAAATTCCGCAGAATAAAAACCCCCAGACAGAGAACAAGTCACCGACAGTGAATCCGTATGTTCCGTCTGCCTTCTTTGAGTCGTCAATCAAATGTGTTCCGTAGAAGAAAATCACGACAAGAATTGTTTGAATAAATGTCATGATAATAAAGAACATCATCTGACCGAGCAAGTTGATCTTCTTGTCATACTTGCATGCTATTGTTTGCAAATCTCTGAATGAGCTGACTTCGTCTCTTTCTCTGTTGAATGATCTGACAGTTCTTATGTGTGAAATTCTTTCTTCAGCGAAGGTCATCACCTTTGATAAAGTCATGAATTGCATTCCGCCAGCTTTAATCAAACATGGTGTCATGAAAGAAACAATGATCATTGTCAATGGAATTACGGCAACTCCTACCAAAGCAAGCTTCCAGCTGTAAACGAATGCAAAAATTGTTCCGGCAAGAAATTGAGCGATGTTGCTAAACTGTGCTGATTTTGCTTCAGTTGATGCTCTAATTTCTTCTGCATCTTCATTGAATACTGTCAATAATCTTCCTATTGGATTGGCATCAAAGAAATTAACATCAGACTTCATCATGCTGGTAAACAAAGTTCTTTTCAGTGAGCTTGTTACTTTTATTGATAAATATTCCCAAAGATATTTATCAATAAATTTAGTAATCGCATATACTGCATAGAGGCCAATCATCCAGTATATGTTGTACATGGCATCACTCATCCTTTCAATGCCATCAATTTCGAAAGAGGATAAAATGGAGATGATTTTTCCGTAAAAGAAGAAAATTGCGATTGTGCAAACACCATTGTACAAAGGTGGGAAAATTGCCAATATTCCTAAACAATTTCCATAGATTTTTTGGTTTAATAATTTTTTCGCAATTTTCTTTTCATCATCAGGATTTGGAGCCTTTGGAGCTTGTTCTATCTGCGTTCCTTGCTCTTCAGCTTGAACTCGCGAGGATGAACTATCACTCATTTTTAAAATGAATCAAATTTTTTCTAAACAGATTTAATTCAAAAAATTTTGAAGAAAAATAGCTGAGTATTGGTTCATTATCATTAGCTTCTATTCTGGTATTCAAAAAATGTTCTTGCCAATTATAAATTTCAATATTCAAGGATAATTCAGTAAATATCAAAAATTCAGAGGACACTCTGAAATTTTGAAACAAAAAGTGGAATATGTACGTTTATAATTTTTATAAATGGCCGGAATAATCTATTTTTATATTATTTTGGTATAAAATATGTATAAATATGATCTATAGCATTTCATTACTAAAATGGTTTGGATAATTTGTTTTTTCAAAAAAATTGAGAAATCGATGAAAAAACATTTAAGATCCAAGGATGCCAAGTGAATCAGACTCACATGTACAAAGCCCAGATGCTGCTGAACAGCTGAATTCAACTGGTTTCGAAATGCTTAAGTGCTTGAAACTATTTAGAAAACCATTTTTATTATTTTTAGTATATTTCTTTTCGATGATCAACGGAGTTTTCCCTGTAATCAACATGATGGTAATGGGAAACATTGTTTCATCGTTCAGCATCGACCCAACAAAGACTGCAACAAAAGCAATGACGCCGATTATTTTGACATTGTTGTACCTAGATATTGCTCAAGCTTTAACTCTCTTGATCACTATGCTATGCAAGTCCTACATTATACCAACATTTACAGTAGAATATTCATAAAAAGACAGCTATTTCTCATGCGTTGAAAGAATCTTTAACAAGCATTATTGCAAATGGACTCACAGTTGTCGTTGTATACTTCATTGCTTACCTAATGATGGTCAAAAAAGATTCCAAAATCAAGTCTGGAGACTCGATGTCGATGATGATGTACATTATGTTAGGAACAATGGGTCTTTCTCAGATTCTTACTGCTTCTGATAGCTATAAGAAAGCAAAAGCATCAGCAATTAAGATTTTAAGCATTGTCAACAGAAAAACTGAAATTGATCCTTCAAAAGGCAAAGAATTGACAGAAGTTAAAGGCAAAATTGAATTCCAAGATGTGAGCTTCAAGTATTCGACAAGAGATGAATATGCTCTGCGTCATCTTTCTTTCTCAATCAATCCAGGTGAAACAGTTGCTTTAGTTGGCGAGTCAGGATGCGGCAAAACAACAACATTGTCTCTTCTCCAGAGATTCTATGAGGTTACGGAAGGAAAAATCCTTATTGACGGAATTGATATCAAAGATATTTCACCTTTCTCTCTTAGAAAGCAGATTTCTTCTGTTCCTCAGACTCCTGTTTTGTTTTCCATGTCCATTTCCGATAACATCAAATACGGAAATCCTTCAGCATCTGAATCAGATGTTCAAAAGGCTGCTGAAGTCGGCAATGCGAATGATTTCATCATGGAACTTGAAAACAAATACGGTCAAGAAGTTCAGCAGTCTTCATTGTCAGGTGGACAAAAACAAAGAATCTGCATTTCAAGAGCTGTTCTCTGCAACACACCAATACTCATACTGGATGAGGCAACTGCTTCACTTGACACTGAGTCAGAGCAACTCGTCCAACAGTCTCTAGAAAACGTGAGGAAAGGAAAAACCGCAATAGTCGTCGCACACAGACTTGCGACAGTCAAAAACGCAGACAGAATCCTCCTCTTCCAAAATGGACAGATTGCAGAGTCTGGAAAGCACGAAGAACTCCTCAGCAAAGATGGAATCTACTCAAATCTTGTTAAATATCAACTTCAATAAAACTTTTATATTAGGAAAAGATTATCTATTTTTTTATTTTGATTCTAGGGTTTGGTGCTAATTTGAAAACTTTGTTCTGCGTTAACTATATGGATGATTTTGATATATTTAAGTTATATTTCAATTTGTAGATTAGAATGAAAAGTAATTCTCAGCTGAATTATTTGTTAAATCAATCGATTAATCATTATCACATTAATTATCTCCAGAAACATGAATAACGACAATGAAAAAGCTTATATGGCTCAACAAACAATGCATCTGTTGATATATCTGCTTCTAAAGACAATGTAATGAATTCAACAAACTTCAATATATACAAGATGGACAAATATTTTTTATAAACATATGTCGATATTTTACTAAGTTTAAAAAATATTAAACTATTCTATATAATTATCTACCCATCAATTAGACATTACTAATGTCCTATATTTTGTTATTATTCCTCAAAATCTTATATTTGTACGTGAGCAAAACTTTCATTGAAATGAATTAATAAAAAAATTGGGGTCTCACTTCTTTTTGTCCACCCTGTAATTTGAGTTATTTTGTCGTATATGATATGTGAATAAATATATAGGAGCATGCTCTAGATTCCTCAGATGATACTCTATAATAATATGTATGTGTGCAAGTTTTAACTAACTCCTACTTTTTTTTTGTCAAACCTGTATTGATTTAAAAAAAATTTTATCATTTATAATAAAACAGAACAATATTTTATTAATTTTTGAGGAAAGGACAGATATCTTCGATGAGCTCGTTGCCGCCAATAGATTCTGTTGCCCCAATAATGAACTGAACTTTGTCCTCAAACTTATTATGTGCCAAATCCTTCAAATAAGCAACTTCTGTGAACGTGACTCCTCCAGTGAAGAAAACTAAAATTCTCTGCTTCTCGTCTTCATCTAAATCAGGCGGCTGGCCGCTAACATTGATCTTGATCTGCTGAATATTGTCTGAAAACAATGTCTGCAGCTCAGAGACTTTGTTTGTCGCAACAAATTCTGCAATTCCAGCTGAAACCGGTTTATATCCGTAAGTAGCGATCTTTAATTCAGTATCTAGCTCTTCCGAGAACAGTCCCAGCTTGCTGACGATGCTTTCGAAGTCCCAGCCGAATGTTTCTGATGAAATTAATTTTAATAATTCGAGATTCAACAATCCTTCGAGCGCTTTGCTTCCATATTCAGCTAAAACTTCTTTCTGGATAGAGCTGAATGCTTTTGTAAGTCCTTTTTTGTAGCCGAATAAAGAAATAATGCATAAAAATCTCAATGCGGTCCTCCAGTCTCCATAGAAGGAAACTAAGCGTTCAGCAAACAACAATGGATCTCCTGAGTGCCTAAACATATGATAGAATGTATCACAACTGCTTTCAAAAATATTATGATCAACTTCAACGAGTAATCTGCTGAAAATGTCATTATTTCTCTTGAAATAGCTTGCAATTGTGTTTTCACTCTTTGTCTCCTCGCTGCTTTTTCTCTCTTGGTTCTTTAAGTTAGAAATAAATTGCAAACCTTCGAATAATGATTTGTGGCGGTAATCTTTGTATACAATATCATTATCGTTCAGAGGGAAAATAGAGTTGTCGATTGTTCTTTGCAATAATCCGTATCTAAAGTCGAAATAATCGTAATAAAGCTGATCAACGGGCTGAGCGAGTGACAGTGGTGTTATTAGGTCTGCCAATCTATCGAAAATGAGAATAGATGAAATAGTATTCGTTTCTGGCTTTTGAACTTCGCATTGATCCAACATTCCTGACATTAATCGCTGGATTTTCTCAGATCTATCGCCAACAGATACAATGTGTGGTATTCTTCCGTAAATATACTGTATTTTTGTCAAAGCGCGGGCCGAATTGTAAATTTCATTCGTTTCGTGGAAAAGGAAAAGCTTTTTGAATGAATTCGATGAAGGCATGAGAAAGAAATCTTCTTCAACAGGAATAAAGTCAGCTGGTAGCTCGCCAACAAACACTTCTGACGAATGAAATTGAGATGGTTGTGAAACGATTTGAAGATTATGCTTTTCAATGATCTGTCTGTCATTTTCTGTGAGTTTTGGAATGACTAGTAGTGCTTTCCTTAAATTAGAACAACTCTGGAGTTTTGTTGATATTAAATCTAAGTTTTCTGGGTCAGAATTTGTAATAACAATCAAAGTATAAGCAGATTCTGGATTAGTTATAGTAGCTAATGGCTTATAATGAATCTTTTTGCGTTCATTAAAAAATTGCTGCACGAAAAATTTAAGTTTTGGAGGAGAAGTCACGACAATATCTGTGTTTGATGCCTGAATGAGCTTATTTTCGAATGTTTTGAATATCTCTATTGCAACATCGCGGAATGATTCAAGATCAATAAAACTCGACATCAATAAATGAATAAAATTCAAAGGCATCATAACAAAAACTCCTTAAATTAATCACAATCTCCGTTAAAAACAAAGCTAATTTTCACATTATTATCGATATTTTCATTTAATTTATTATTATTCCATTATCTATTAATCAACCGATATAAATTCTTGTGTAGTAATATATTGTTAATCAAATACTAGTTCATCTCTTTTGATTAAAATATTTATTTTATTAAATTCAAAGTGAGGTTTGTCATTAAAGATTATTCTTAATTTCGTTAACATGATTAAGATCATTAAGAATATTTTTTCTAATTTTGAAATAATTTTTATTGGAATTAGGGCTAAAAATATGAATAAAAAAGATATATGTGGAAATAAATAACAAGTTTATTCAGCGTTGAACTTAGCGACGGCCTTGCCACCTTCAGAAACGGCGTGCTTGGCAAGATCTCCTGGGAGAACGAGACGGACGGCTGTCTGAACTTCGCGGGAACCGAGTGTGTTACGTTCGTTCATGTCGACGAGTCTAGCACCTTCCTGAGCAATTCTTTCGAAGATATCTGTAACGAAGGAGTTCATGACCATCATAGCCTTGTTAGAGATACCAATATCTGGGTGAACCTGCTTGAGAACCTTGAAGATGTAGGATGAGAATGTTTCAGCACGCTTCTTGTGGCGGAGCTTCTTATCCTGCTTGGCAGCGTTGGCGGCATCGACACCCTCGACGGCTGGCTTCTTCTCTGTTGGTGTTTTAGAGGCTGGCTTCTTGGAAGACATCTAAAATAATGATTTGTTTACATGGCGCCACCATTATGAATTTATAGTATCAAAAATGATGGGGTGTAAAATGGCATTCTCGATAAAATCCATTTCTGCCACTTTACTCCACTACTTTTTTGTGAATGTAAAATGGCGGCAAAAATATCAGTTCATTATTTCGTAATGCCAGCCAAGAAAGGTGTTAAGAAGACAGCCACAAAGACAGCCGTCGATGGCGAACGCCAGCATCCCAAGACACGTTCATCCCGTGCCGGTCTTCAGTTCCCAGTCGGTCGTCTTCACAGATTCCTCCGTGAAGGCCGTTATGGTGA
>MRSU01000950.1:0-22523 GCA_008369845.1 Trichomonas gallinae
CGACATCGTTCATCGGTTAGGATAAGCGGTTCTCATCCGCTGGAGCGGGGTTCGACTCCCCGTGTCGGAAAATTCTTTTTTCATTTTTAATATTTCATATTAATTAAACTTTAAATATGTATTGATTCTTTAATCAGCTAACTACAACTTTTTGGCACACAAAAACTTGATTTTATATTAATATTTTCTGATCAATAAATTCATTATTTTTTGCAAGCATGTACATTGATTCCTTGATAGAAGTCAGATGATATAGATGGATAGTCATCAGTCTCACGATATTTTCTGTGATTTCAATTCCGCTCATAATGAAACTCTCGAAATTTGTATGCATAACTAAACTGAATCAGATATATGATCTGATTACTTTCTAAAAATCAACTGAAAATAGTTGTATTCGATGCTAAAAAAATGATCGAGAATGCAACATTATTATTCCTTTCATGATCTGGAATAACAATTCATTACATTCATTGCAGCATTTGCCTTCTATTAAGTTCTCGCCCCATTAATCTTGGAAAATTTTATATGAAATAATATTTATTAATAGAGTAAGCCAATAATATCTTAAAATAATATTTTTGCTCCTATACTTGAATGCCATGATAGTAAAAAGTGTCTATTTATCAACTAAATATGATATATAAATAATATTTACTATTTAAATCAGTATTTTGTAGTCATTTCTGGAATGTATGTATTGCGTCGATGATGGACGTAACTGTTGCAATAATAGCAGAAATTACGCCAAACACTGCTAATGAAACTGCGAGCCAGAAATCTGCTGTATTCTTTGCTGGCTTGTATAATACAAGGTGCATGATAGCTGGGTAAATGAAGTTAGACACGCATCCACCCAGAGCACCGCCAACACCAAGAACTGGATTCGCGTTTTCGAAAACTACGGCTATAACAACAGCAATGACATTGCTGATGATTTCGATGACAATTCTCTGGCAACGAGGAAGATTTGGTGCATCATTATTCTTATAAATCATTTGTCCGAAAGATCCGAGGACTGGCTGTATCATAACTGGGTAGGAGAATGAAACAACGAAGAAAATACCCGCTCTGACGATATTGATTAGGATATCTTTGGCTGGGAATTTATCAAGAACGCTACTCTCGATCGTAGAACCGAAAATAAGGTACGCTAGGAGAGAAGGAATGATCATGATGATGCAGCATAATCCTTCTGCCCAGTAAGCGACGATCTTTCTCTTTCGATATTCGATATTGTAGTTCTGAACAATAGAAACGGAAACGACAGGCAAAGCAAAGGCCAAGAAGTAGACACCAAGTGCAGTGAAGATGTTAACACTGCCTACAGCCAGTTTTACGGTGTCATGAACTTTCTTTTCTTGAGAAAGTATGATAGAGGCTTTGATTGTGATTCCAATGACATAGAAGAAGATGCATGCGACGGTTGCCGTCGAGAAATACGACAGAAATCCAATAGAACGAGGAATTGATAATGCAACTGGAAGAATTAAAGAGTAAACAATGACAACAGCGGCACGCTTGATGAATCTATGCTTTTCGAAGCTCATTCCAGCAAGTTGGAGCCATCCAATTGCGACACCAGAACCGAAAATCAAATAGCTAACCAAACATGAGTATACGAAAATCAATTCGAAGACTGAGACCGTAATCTGTCCCCACTTACCCAATACCTTGAGTGTCATTTCATCGAAACCTGTAGATTTCGTGTCAATCTGAAGTTTCATAACAATAATTGTTGCGTAAGCGGAAACAAGCGCAACAAGGATCAGAACAAGAACACTTGGAATTATGCCACCAAATTTAAAGGTTGCTGGTGCTCCAAGCAAGCCTGCACCGAGCAAAGAATTTAATAGGTTCATAATAGTCGCAAATCTTCTTACTCTGTTCGGATTTCCCTCACCCTTGAATGTCTTGCTCGGGTCTATCGGTGGTTGACCGTCTACTTCAACTCCCTGAGGCGTTGGGTTATCTAATGTAACGTTTTCGATCTTGATTTCGACATCTTCGTCAGCTTTAGGTAGACCATCAGCACCTATATTCTCTTCAGGTGCTTCATCGAAAGTTTCTAAGGGCTGTTCCTCAACATCCATATCTATAAAAAAATGCCTTTTGTGAATTCAATTTTTGAATAATTTACAATTTAATTCAAAGCGTCAACCGCTTTTTTTGCAATCAAGAGATTTTCGATATTGTGTTCCCTATCTTATGTATAGTATAATTTATGAACCAAACGGAAAAATCGATAAAAAGCTCAATAAATGGTTCATAATATTGTCAATAGATTTTTTACATAAAAGTTTTGTCACGTTCTTTTTGATTTCCTAAAATTGTCACGTTTTTGAATATTACAAAAAAAAACATATTGGAATTTTGACCAAAAATATACGTTATAAATTAATTATATTATCGCATATTAAAGTTCTAGAGCTTCAAAAATCAATATTCGAAAATAACATTGTTGCAATGCTATATATTAGTAGACAAAGCTATGATTTGAATTTGGGAGATTTTCAATTTTCCAAAATCAAGAAAATTTTACAAAAAAAATTGAAGGAAGGTCAACAAAAATCGAAATTTAAACGTAATTGAAGTATATATTTGTCAATGGTGCTAATATCAATTCAAAATCGGGTGGATAATTCTGAATAAAGTTGCGCATATTTTTTCTGACAAATTAGACACAAAATACTATTAGATCTATTTTAAAACATATTTGGCATTTTAAATTTCACTTCACTTTAATCAGTTCAAACTAATTTACACAAAAATATACTAATAATAATATGTAGTGTTAAATATCCAGTTGTAAATTTTTTTGGAAATTTGTATGATAGCCAGCTTAGGAATGTATGATCTCTGATCAGCAATGATCATAATGACTTCTTATGATATAATTTAACATATATTTACAAGAACTCTCGTGTTTTATAGGATTTGTGCCGGTCATTTGATCGATTGAACAACATAAAGTGGAATCGCTGCGGATCTTCTTGACTCTCTGAAATATTAATATCATGCGTATGGATTTGATTAATTACATTTGTTTATTTCCCAATTTATATTGGCATAAATAAGATCAAGGAAAAGTGATTCAGATAAGTGAAATACTAGCTCATTATACATATTTATGCATGATTCAGTCTGCCCTTTTCTCAAACTTAAATTTAAGAAAAATATTTATTAGATCTTGGCTTTGATGAAGATATATGAATGTTTATTACTTTGAATTGGATATATAATATTCCATCGGATGTATTGAGATGGTTGAAACTTAAAATGAAACAAAAAAATATTGTTTATAATTTTTGAAAATGTAACATGAATAAAATAATTTCAAATATGTTACATAATCAAACTGCAGCGTATTTAACATTTCATGACTGTCTGTAGAAAGAGGAAATGATAATCGAAAAATAGTTGATGAATAATCATCCAATTTTATTGGATGAATAATTTTTCTGATTTCATTATATCAATTATTCTTTAATATAATCAGGCTATCTTCGTATATTTTTCAAACCCTATCGATTATGTATAGCTTTTCGGATGAATTCGTTTAAATATCTTTTCATTATGGTGTTGTTGTTACGGGTATTGTGGAATTTTTTATTGAATATGATTCTAGAATTCTTTGTGACGAAACGAAAATAGCATAAAATTATTTGACAAATAAATTTAAATTGCCATGTAAAGCGACTATTATTAGTCTTGAGTAGATTATAGACTTCTTGTTGCTATATTTTATCTAATAGTAAGGTATTTCTAGAGAATCTCTGATTTATATGGGTATAGTGTTCAAGATATTTTTCAAAAAATTCTATAATTTAAAATTAGAAAGAGTATAAGATATTGTTTCCATTGAACTTGTAAAATTTTATTCGATGCTTGATTTAAATTTTTTGCTGGTTCATTTTGCGAGTAAATTATTTCCATTTTTCTAAAAAATATAGTTTTTTTGGAAAAAAATTCCATTCAAAAGTTAATTTATGAGAATTAAATCAATTCCATTTATGTTGTATGTCAATAATAGAGCAAAATAAAGCGATTTGCGTGTTAAAAATGTAATGAAAATTTTTGTCACTTTTGGTATAAATTTATGAATTCAAGTCGGTCCACACAATCCAATGTTTCTAGGGCTTCAGTTATATCGAACTTTTCTAGGCTTGGTAATGACCTAAGATACTTCCTTAAGAACCCTATTGACTCGCGAAACAATTTTGTTCCGCCAGATTTAACAGTAAAAGGATCATCAAGATCTGTTATGCAGCCGTCAGTACACATCAACAAAGATGCAATTACGAAAGAATGGGAAAAGAGATTTGCCAAAATGAAATTCAAAAATGTACAACAACCACAAACACGTATCGTCGAACCTTACTTGCTTCTTACTGCAACTAATAAAGCATCTGATCCTCTACACAGATTTACAGTCGAAGAAATTGCAGATTTGCGCGCAAAAAATCATAGTCAAATGAAAGAAAGAGATACTTCGCATCTTCCACAATTAAGGAAGATAGGAGCATCTTTACGAACAAATCCAATCACGAGAAACAATTATTATGGGTCTTAAAAAATATAACTCATTTTTTATCAAATTTCGTCATATGAACAGTTATGTAAGCCAAATATGATCATATTACTCGCAAGTTATAAGGTATGACCATAATTATTATAATTTTGTCAGCGTCTCTTGCACAGACGAAAACAAACATGAAATACTGTATATTAATCATGATTACAATACTAGCTATGTGAGCAATTCCAAAAAGAATTCGTTATTCAATCTTTTTGATATTTTTATCTTTAAATTCAATCAAAATGCCTTTCACAGCTATATACAGTATTATGACATGAGAACATTTCCATGATTATTCCAAGTATATTCTTCTATATTTTAATATTTTCTATCTGTTTTGTTTAAACATGTTATTATTGAAGTTCATTGAATTTCAATACGACTACCCTATAGATTTTAGAAATCAAGCATTATATTTTTTGAAATAAATCTTGCTGAACGAACAGCATCATAAAGTAGCTGAAAATGACCTAAATACGAAAATTGTGGGATATTATGATGTAATTGTTTTGTTTTGGAAGTAATATTTTTATCAACAAAAAATATCAAATTCAAAATGGAAATGAACTGGTCTATTTTTGATAATAGAACTATTTCGATCATTTTTGTAGATGGGGCCACCATTGACTGGTTCCCCACCTACAAAGTCTTTGTATACGTTTCCAAACACAGAATACTCTGACTATATTGCATCCATATCAACATATGACGATTTTGGCTTGTCAATTTCAGCGAAAGGCTTTGTTCAGACTCATTCTCTTCCAGAATGGGTTAGAATTACAGGAAGACAGCTGAATAAGATTGTAAATGGATGTATAGTAGATGCTAATACAATTGCATTGCTTGAATCTAACAAAATAGCTTTATACGATTTCGAACTCGAACAAACGCGCAATATTACGCCACCAAACTCAATTATTGTTAAATATAAATACTCAGATATTCAATATCATGATAATAATCTTACTGTTATCACAGCAAATGGCTCAATTTTTAGTTGGGATTTGCGAACAGATGAAAATCCACGCGTTTTAGTCCTAAATAACATGCCAACAACTACATCTTTATCTCTTTCGCCGCAATCAACAATGATTTCTACTGATAAAGGTCAAATTGTTGTAATCGATCCAAGAATGAACAAAAGAGCGGCATTATTCGATATAAAAAGCTGTTCGAATGGTATAGCAATACTTGATGGCATTTCTAGACGACAAGAAGCACCTTGGAGTATTGGATTCCAATTTTCAAACGGATATGCTGGTATTTATGATGCAATGGAACAAACACCTGAAGTTATCATTGAGCCTCCTCCATATATTGAATGTCAAAAATATGCAAAATTAATTCCAGTATATTTGGGAAAATACATGATTGTCGGATACTCATGGTCTAGGACACTATCCACCTACAAGAAAAAAATCTCTCATTACACAATGAATGATATTCCTGTTGCTTTATGTACTTCTCCAATCTATGATGGACTTTTTGTCAGCTCATACTTAGGCGATTTATATCATGTGTTTTAGGATTCGAAAACATATAATTTTATCAAATACAAAATGATCAAATTTGATACATATTATATATTTACTCAACTCATGAGAATATTGTTGCATCGTGATCAAGTTAGATTCTCGATGATAATTACTTGATAATTTTGATTCTTTATTCTCAATTCATAAGTTATACATCAAATTCAACATATATTTAAATCTTTCAAAGGATCACGAAATAATCAAATATTATATTATTGTTTTTATATATTGTTTTCATGTAATAAATTCTCTATCTTCTACAAATAGTACTGCATTAGTATATTATCTTTATCATATACATATTTGGATATATTCGATTCTTACTGAGAAAAATAATATTTTTCAAAAATAACAGTTGATTAATCAAAATTCATGGTACTTCTGCACTAACATATGTCAATACTACATTTTTGCACCATCAAAAACAATCAAACAAAACAATTTTAATTGTGCTTTTAATAATTTCTTCGATAAAAGAGGAAACGATTCAAGACAGAACATATTTATTATACAAAACAAAAATAAATGATAAGGAATTTGGCTATTGTTACAAATAAAATTATACAATATTAATTAAGGTAAAAAACAATAAAACAAGTTAAAACAGCATCAATTAAATCCAAATTCATCGGCAAATGATGAGATTTGTAGTTAATCGAACAACCATTCTTCCTCGTCCATACTGTTGAAAGATTCATCCCATTGCATCTCCGGAACCACGTAATTTTGCTTGGCTTCAGCTCTGATCTTCTCAATTTTTGTTGTTAAAGGAACGAATAAACTAAAGTATGTGATAGAAATATTTTGCTCAAGCCCTTCGTAGGAATTCTTTTGCCCGATTAGCTCAATAAAGTTAATGAGCCATTTAATGTCGGATCTGTTAATCTCTTGAGCATGGATTTGGAAGAAAACTTCATCAGCGTAGACTTCTTTCAAATATTTCAGTTTATCAACCATTTGAGCAACAAGTCTCTGTGTAGCTGAGGCTGAAATATCGTTTGTATCTGAATATATTCCACTTGTTTCGTTTAATTTATTAGAAACACAATGTTGATATGCAATACCATCTTCTCCATACTGTATATAACATACCTGATCAATTTCAGTAGCTTTATCCCTTGCTTCTTGTTTAATCGAATTTTGATCTGTTTGCTGGCTATTGTCTAAGAGCATTTTCTCGATGATCTCAGCTACGTGCTTTTTAACGACTTTTCGCTTCGGACGGGCCCTTCTCGGAAGATTTGAATAGTTTCCAAGCGGATCAATCATTCTTCTAAAAAAAATTTTCCTAAAAGAAATTTTTTATTGATATTTTGGTGTTTTTGGTTAAAACTATATCTAAATAACCCATTTTCGAAATGATTTTGGAATTGTGAGAGTTCATTGAAACCGTAACTTTAATCGTTGCAGTCATAATTTTTATGTATTTCAAATATACTCTTTGTATACAACATATAACAAAATTTAATGTAAAATGGTTTTGTCAAAAATCGATAAAATTATGACATGTAAAGTTTACAATAAAAGAATTATTTCAGATAATCATTAAATCAAACATGAAATTTTAAATTTTTTGAACTGAAAGATTTAATGCAACAATTATGCTAACTAACAGCTGTATGTCAGCATTTATGCTTTACGAGGTTAGATATAAGAGTAAATCAATCTCGACATCGAAATATATTAGATATGGCTTGTTGCATGTTTAAAATATAACATCTGACAAATGTGCAATTGTTATATAATGTATTTACAAGATAAATATCATATTTTCAATCTGTTCACATTTAATTTATTGGCTTTCTGAGTTTTTTCTGATATAACTATGGTTTTATTTCCTGCAACTGTAATAAATGGAAACATGCAATATTATGATTGCATCAAGGATTGATTTCAAAATGAAATATGAACCGCCTTTTTATTTTATATACTATAGATATGATAGGATGCCATAAACAAAGCTGTTAACAATAAGATATTATAATGAATAGCATGATGTATTGATAAGCGATCAAAAATCAAGTTGTATTTGATGTACATATGCACAGCAATTAACTTTATATTTGATCATATGCATGATTACATGTTTACATAGTGTTAATTTGGCTTAATTTCAAAAGTATTAAATTATGAAGAAGCAACTGATTTAACGATATGTTTCCAACACCATAGGATAGTATCATGTCATATTACATTTGCTAATTATGGATTGCAGACTATAAAAAAAAAGTCGCAGCAAATGTTCAACAGGGCCACAATAAAAATAAAAGGGGTGATGTAAACTTCAGAATATTTATGTCATAAATATGACATAAACTAATAATATAAATGCAACTTTCTACTTTTTGTAAACTTCAGAATAATTTCAATTTTCAGAAAAAAGAACCTTGAAATATCATTGTGTGCTATATCAATCATCATTGATATTAAATTATCAAAATTTTAAACAAGGCCGATAACTGTAATAATAAATAATCGCATTATATAGGACTCCTGCATAGATATTGAAATAACGAATCAAATTGGGGGTTATAGTCATCACCGTTTGTATTGGAATCACCATGACTTTTTATAACAATGAATGACACAATACAAAATAGAGTTTTAATGCATAGAAATAAGCAGCCACCATGGAAATAGTCATGCATAGGCATGATCCCATTTGGGATAGATTCTTCGACCCTGAAGTTAATCCTACTGTATATAAAAAATCAAAATATGTTAGCACACCTGGAAATATATATGTAAGACAGTCATTTTTCATCAGATGCAAGCAAAATGGAGCAATAAGAGTTGAAAATTCTGAAAATAATAGAATCTTAACTTCCGAATCTTTCTTTTATGACACATATGCACAACAATTTGGGGGTTCAATTTATGCAGATGGTGGATATTGCATCCAATATCGTGTTTGTAGTATAAAATCCTCAATTTCAGATGATCATGCAGCCGGATGTCATTCATATGTTTTAAAATGCATGGAGAATTTTATAATAGAAAGCTCAATTTCAAAATGCATTGGATATTTGAGTGCAGTAAGCCTATCTGGAGGAAATCAGCTCATTGATTCTTCAAATATATCATATATAAAATGCACAGTCAATTCTGCCTTCAGTAGCATTAGTAATGAGGAGTTATTCAAAGTGAATTATTCTTCGATTTTCAATAACACATGTCAATACCAATGCATTATGTACCATATAAATGGTGAGCATTCCGTTAATAGTTGTAATGTAATTAGAAATGCAAATGATAAAACTATTGACATTTATGGTGTTGTTTGGAATCAAGGCTGTAATCTTAGAATTGAAAAATGTATTTTCTCGGAAAATAACGTTCCTTCTATTTTCGCAGTTGGTTATAATTCTGATGATTTCGTATTTCTTGTTGATCAATGTTTATTTGCAGATAACGAAGCAGCTACAACTGTCAGCGGATTATTCAGTGTTAATATAACGACGGCAAATGAACTTGATCTAAAACTACGACTCTACACATACCAACAATGTGATGAAATCTATCTGAGCCTCTATGTACCTCCAGCTGAGAAAACATGTGTTAAGTTAATCGGTCGTGTTCATCCTTTTGTTTATGATTCGTTAGTATTATTAATAATACGCTCTCAAAATTTTATTAGTAGACCATGAAAATTTTCGCAAAAATGCGAAAATCGACTTAAAAAATTGTTTAACCGGAAACTTTAAAGCATAGAATAATACATACTATTGTATGCTATATATTTTTACAATTTTGGATGTTCAATTCCTACTAGAAACTGATTTTTGAAAAAAAAAAGTATATTAATGTATATTAATTCTTTTACGAATGTTATGCATATGCAATTATGAGTAATTTTCCCGAAATTTTCTCATATCCTTATTATATAGAAATAGAAAAATTCATCTAATCTGGTACACCTCCTGGATCGTGTCTGCTCAACTCCTTCAAGTTCATATAGTTCAACCCCTTCATCTACTCCTAGTTCAACACAGCATTCAACTCCCTCAAGCACACCTAGTTCAACACTGTTTTCAAACCCTTCATCTACTCCTAGTTCAACTGACAGGACATCTTATCCAGATAGGACTCGAGTACCTGATAGGGCTGCTCTGCCAACAGAAACTATACCAGCTCCAACTGAAATCAAGAAGAATCAAGATAATGATTGATCAGCACCAAAGTTGATGACGTGGCTTCCCTATGTTATTGCTGTCGATCTTCTTCATTATTTTCTTCTGGAAGAGGAAGGAAGAGGAGTCATCACCATAGTCACCACTTGAAATGGAACAGTTAGCAATGGAGTCCATAGCATGGGCAATGAAGAAGACTCAACAGCAGAAAGTGGACTTTGGAGAACAAACATCAAGAAGGAGTCTGACGTAGAAGATCCATTCAGAGATCACTTCGATGAAGACAAGAAATTCGATTTCTACCAGCCAAATGTTTTACAACTTTGAAATTTCCAAATTGCGGATTTATGTTAATAAAATGATCCAATTCCATGCGGTTTTTCATTCATTATGCTTTTCTTTCTGTGAGTTTAATATATAAGACAGTTTTTCCTTGTAATATTCCGAAAATTTTTTACATGTGTCTATTTACAGGATTTTACAAGTGATGTAGCTTTGATGTGATGTATAGATTCATTTTACCGTTTCCAATTTTATTAATTAGTAGTATTGAAGCCCATTCAATTTTAAATCACGAAAAATTCAGCCGAATGGCAATTATTCTCATATCGATCTCACTACTTGAGCCAAATAATATTAAAAACTAAACGCTAAAAGATCCAGTTGCTGTTGAAAAAAATGATGAAATCTGAAAATATTTGGTAATTAATAGAAAATTCATTAGTTTTTCAATAATAAAATAGATTTAATACATAAACATTAATAGATAGTGGCGAAATACTCACGATTTCTAGCTCTGATAGTAGGACAAACATTATCTGTGCAAAATGGCTCAGGTCTATTAAGCAATGATAGAAGAGACAACGGATCCGAAGACTTTTTCATGATTTTTTCGGACGTTGAAATAAAATAATCTTGATGGATCTCGAATTCACTAGGTCTGTCTGTTTTCTTGATAATCTTCGCTATTTCCAATATAGCGGCAACTTGATATAGTTTGCATCTCGTTGTTTTTTCGTGTTCATTATGACGGGACAAGAATGCAGCTGCTTGTATCAGGTTAAGCTTCCTTTGTTCCAATGATACAAATAATAACAGGAATTCTTCTGTAACTCTTTGTACGGAAATACATCCTTGATTATTAAAAATGTCATCTAAGCTTGATCCTGCGACGAATACATTATGTTCATTAGCCATCCTTTCTATCGTAAATCGAATTTGTTCGAATCCAATCCAAATGAAAGTTTCGTCATCAATTTTGGGTGTACAACCAATGGCTTCGAAGACATTGATGACCTCATAGAAACGGCGCTGTTTGAAGCCGAATTGTTCACTTATTTGCTTTATATCATATTTAGTTTCTGTGGATTGCTTACAATGTTGGATGAAATCTAAGGTGGAATTTTTGAAGGAAGAGGGTTTCTCGAATCTCCTTCGTATAGTGTATATGCTGCAGTTGCCGTATATGTTCTTCTTCATCTCATTAGGTTCGTAAATGTTCATCTTATCAAAAATGAATAAATTTTTCAATAAACCTATATTTTTTCTTGATATATTCCATAAATGTGTATATGCAAAGCCTAAAAAACTTGTTTTGTCCATAGGTCCATTCAATTAAATTCGAGAAGAATTCAATTTTTGAGAAATACTTTTTGGCCGGATAATAAAGATTCCGTGTAATATTATATATGTATATTCGATGAGCATCAAAAACTAATTAATTTCTATTTTTCTCGAAATATTTATGAAAGTTACGAGTTTTTATGCACTAATAAAGATTTTAAACTAAAAACTTGCCCTTATAAAATAACGATTATTTTTTGAAAGCATCATTCAATTATGTTAAGGACATTTTTACCCTGTTATTGGTAAATATAATAAAATCGAAAAATAAAAATTTTACAATTAATTTTTGATTCAAAATGACAAAAATTTAGAATCAGAAATTAACTGATTAAAACTATTTTGATAATGAATGAATTATCTATGTTATTCATGTATATATGTGACAATATATTCTATGAGGAAATAATTATTTTTCTGCTCAATCACACCAATGAAAATCATATCGGAATTTGGACAAATTAAACCACGTATGATGAAATAAAATATCAGTTCTACGCTTTGAAACTCATTGAATTATTCGATGAGAAAGATTTGAATTGACAACAAATCAAAAGAAATGATTTTATGGATTTCTTTTCATCATATAGAGCTCTTCATGCATATCAACACCATTATTCAATGCATTTTTGCGATTTTGACGCTAATAAAGATCTTCCGCCCTTGATTCATAAATTGATGGGTTGCGAATGAAACTTGAATTGAGATATATGCATGTATACATTGTATATAATACATTAAAGCAGTTTTGAAGCAATAAAATCAACTTTTTGGACAATAAGATTTCGATCAATATAACAATCTTTAAGCTTTTGATATATAATACTTTATGTCAATATCACTTATAATCAAGCTCAAAAGCCATTACAATTCTCAATAATTCATTTTTTGAAATTACAAAAAATTTAAAATCGAGCGGAACCAAAGTGATTTTAGATGCCATTATTGTTATTATATCCATATATTTCATTTAATTCATGAAATGTGAGATCATTCTCAGTACACCAGCTTTTTTTGAATAAAAATCTAATATGATGGTATAACCGACATTTTAAATTAGAAAAATTCATTTCCTCAGAAGGAAATAAACTTCATATTTTTCCAAAAAAAATTTAGAGAATAATTCTTAATTGGTTATCACGGGAACACCAGAAAACTGTCTGAATAGGAATAACATACATCAGAGAATCATAATACATTCAATCCTGAATGAAGAATCAAATTCTCCTAGAGAAACGGGCATTTTCAAGATGATTATAGCTTTATTTCATCAGGATGATGTTATTTTATGATATACCATGTGCATAATATTCGATCATGAGCTGAAAAAATTCAAAATGAAGTAAGGAATTGACTTTCTGGCAATTTATTTAGTGTTAAATCAATAGATTAATGTCAAAGTAGATTAACTTCAAGTCCTCCCATCATGAAAATTAAATCAAAGAATTTGTTCAATATTTGGGTATAACAAATTATTAATGTCATATTCATCCAACAATATCCTAACATTAATTTCTGACTATTGTCAAAATTATTTTTCAAAAAAAAAATATTTAAAAAATTGTAAAATATTAGGAAATATTCAAAACTATACACAAAAAACTAATTTGGCGAAAATAATTTTGAATGGGGGAAAAGAATTAGAAATGAAGTCTATTAGTGTATATAAACAAGTTTCTTAAGGAAAAACTGATAAATTTTTAATTTTGCTTTTTATTATAATAAATATTATATATTATACATATTAATGAATTTTGCAACAATTTGATAGCATCAAGTCCATTATTTTGCAAAGTCCCCTTGACTTCCAAAATTAAAAATATTTTAAATATCAACATCTATAGTGTAACCAGATGTTACATCATCCAAAATAATTATTTGAGAATGGACACAAAAATTGAGAAAAATCATCATTGTCACATTTAATAATTCAAAGAAAAATTATCGGTCATCGGATTATTTTCCCCTCAAAATCGATATTCATAGTTTTCCAAAATTATTAAGCTACAGATAATATTAGCAAAAATAAATGATTTTCTCTAAAATTTACAATGGCCAAACTACTCAGAAATAATCAAAAATGAACAATCTTGATCTTTACATTAGGTACACAGAGAATCTCGGGTTCTACAACCCTCCACAACAGGAGTCCGCTTATCTGCTGCAGCATAAAAGGAAAAATCCGGAGCAATTTAAACAAACAAAAATTGATTTCTACACGTGGAAGCATGAGTACTATGTACCATGGACCACAATACTCGATATATTCATAATATTGCTGTACGTTTTGTTTTGCTTAACATTTCAGTCGACGAAGATGACATTTTTCCTCAATTTCGACACGATTTTTGATACTTACTTCTTGGGAGATGCTGATGAGGATAATGATGGACTTACGTATATTTATTTTAAGAATGAATTCATAGATACCGTTGTATCTAAATCAGCAATGCTCTTCGAGTTTGAGGACACTTTCCCATCTCAATTCGAATTCCAAAGAAGCTCTAATATAACATGTACGCTTAAAGAATACGGAAAGCCAAACAAATATTATTACTACACAATCGAAAATTTATCATTGATAAGCGACCTTGCAACCTATTCATCTCATATCAAAACGTTTGAGGCACTCATAATCGATGTAGATTACTTAATTATCCAAAGCCAATCAGATTCACAATCTTTCAAAACCCTTAAATATCAAATGTCTTTCATTGATGTCGACAAATTAGGCATCATTGAATGGAAATCTAAGCTAATTCAAACGAAAACTGATTACGGTGATAGAAAATCTTACATTGGAGGCTTCCAGAATGAAGTTTTCCCGATCGCGATTCTCATATTCGATTTCATATCAATAGTTATATCTACTATAAGGTTCTTTTCGTTCTTTAAGATTGCTAAAAAATATGCGGAAAATAATTACATTTCTTTCACAAAAGCAGTCATGTGGAAAGTCGATGGATGGGAGTTGTTCAATCTTTTCTACTTAATATTAACTTTTGTATCAAATGCGATTTACTTATTTATTGTATATAATAATTTTAACAATGAAAAATGGCTACTCTTCCTACTGGGTGTTTCAGCATTTGTCCATTCGTTCGGTTTATTCAAATCTTTAAGAATGAAAGAAGAATTATGGATGGTTGCAAGATTAACAGGTAGATCACTCAAAGAATCATTTATTTTGTTCATTGGGTTTAGTCCAGTCTATACAGGTTTCGTTTTCATTGGTGTTGCATGGTTCGGATATTTCTGCAATGTATTTAAAGGATATTTGAGAACTGTCAAAGTTTTATTCTCTATTGCACACTCTGATATTGTTATGGATACTGAAGAACTCGTCAAAGACGCAGCTGTTACTGATGATTGGAAGATCTATGTTTATATATTTGCATGGACAAACTTGACTGTAGGCATTATGATCAATGTTGTTATCTCTATCGCTGAAGTAGCAATTGACCAACTTATTCATGAAAAATGGACAAAAGATACGAAAGAAAAGTCATTTTTCTCTAGAGATGACTAAAATGCTTAACACTCATTCAATATCTTTCATGATGTTTCTAAAATTTTGTTTATATTTTTTCTTAACTTTAATTTTTTAGATTATAGTTAACATGGAGCTAATATATAAAAACTATATGAGCTATATTGAAATATTTGACTGTAACAATAACAAGTTATTGTTTAAAATACAAACAAATAAGATTATATTATTAATATGATAAGCCAACTATATTACAATGTTGCTTATCATATCTGCATGCAATTGAAATGTGCTGATTAGAAAAAAAAACATGAAATGATAATTCATTAATAATATTCATGAAATTGAATCTAATTATTGTAAGTATTAAACTGTTCAGCATATGTATATTTCAAAAAATGCATGCAATTATCTAACTGACTGTGATATGATTTCATAAAATTAAAATTATGGATTTTCGGACTCTTCTTCATCCATTTCATCTTCAGTAGTTGATCTAGAGTGTGGAACATATCTGCAATGGCAGCAACTGTAGCAGCAGCAATATCTGCAGAATTTGCAAAAGTTACAGCATATTACAATTATAATAACGATGATAATGATGACACTTAATGATGCTCCAACAGTTATTATGAGTAACTTCTTTGGATCCATTGGTTCTTTTTCTTTTGGAGGGTCAGGATCTCTACTTTCCAGATCGGAATTCTCTGTGATAATCATATCCTTGTTAGGCATTGTTCCATACATTGCTTTAAGACAAACATTGATATTGAATTCGGGACAATTTAATGATAAGGAAATATTCGCATCTGCAGAGATTTGATTAGAATTTTGCGTTGTGCTGTTCACAGTGAATATTCCATAATAACTAAAACTTGCTGGTGAAGAAAATTCTTTGCCTAAATTTAAAACAGCTGTATTTTCAGATGCTTGGTAAGTAACATTATATGTGCGCTCTTGAATACGTGAGTCATCATGTATAAATTCAAGAAATACAAGCTTTTGTTCGTGTATAGAAATAGAATTTCCTTCTTTTTCGTATTTATAGAAAAGATGGAAATTCTCACGTGATCTAGATAACAAAAAGACTTTCCTATCTATGGTTGTTGGTACTCCATTTATTTCTTTCGTTGATTTTGCAGATCTTTCTAAATTTATACTGATGAATGTATGAGGCGAAATATTGCTGTTCCGAACTTTCACTAAAGCGGGATGATCATCGCTTGATGTTGAAATTCCAAATACATAATTTGCTTCAACTGGGGCTTTATATTCATTAGTAGCGCTGTCCCATAGAGATACATACACATCGAGATTGTGGACAGTCGAAAGTGCCAAAATACAACCAAAAGTATAAAAACATAAGTTTTCGTCAGGCGATACTATAACTTTCGTTTCGTTTAGGTACTTGTATTCACTGCATCCACTGATTACACTTGACCTTATGCTATCTTTGTCTTGTAAGATAGTGGGATGCATAGAAATGATTTCGAAAATTTTAAGATTTGGGATATTTAGCATGTATACTAATATTATATCAAGGCTAAATCCAAAAACGGCCATGTTATTGTTTCTCTCAGAATTGAAAAATTTGTAAAATCAAAAATCAAAAAGAATATGTATATAATAAAAATAATAACTTTTTTTGATTAATAAAAAAGTGTCATTTTTGATTTTTCAAATTGGTGATAGTTTGGTTCTTTTTTCAGCCAATTTCTTTATCATATTTTAATTTATGATGTCATATAAGCTTATCCCGCAGCATCAGTTACTATATTTTTCATGATTTTCATTTTTTCACATAATAAATATTTTTGATATAACAGTTTATCATTTGGCATATCGATTTAGATACCTTTAGAATGCAAGAAATATATCCGAAATAGATTTTGAAAAATCAAAACTAATTTTGGATTATTCTTTTTGTTTTTGAAACCAACTCATATTGGTTATAAAAACACTAATGGAAATATGAATAATTTTCCAACAGTATATAGGATTGTGGAAAGAAATATTTTTGATCAAATTTAATATTAGCTAACATGAATGGTTGAATAGAGTATTATTTTATATTCGAATTAAAATCACAAAATAACTCAGATAAAACTATCTTCTCATTGTTTTATTATTGAATATGTTTCGAGTTTAAGTTATAGGCAACAATAATGAGCACAACACATCCTTACATTATAAGTTTGTGATATGTATATTTAAAGTATATGAAATCTGTTTGTTTACATTGAAGTGAATTTGAAAAAAATTTAAGATTTGGGATATTTAGTATTTACATCAATAAAATCAAATTAAATCCAAAAATGGTTCATATATCGTTTCTCTCTGAATCGAGCAAAACGGAAAATTCAAAAATTTATCATAACATGCAGAAAATAAAAATAACCATATTACGCGTGTCAAATTTGATTTTCCAACGATCAATTTCGAGTTCAAAACAAATTTGTTTCAAAATTTGAATATATGTTTATTTATTATATGATGATATTAGTTATCAACTTTTTAGACAAAAATGAAATTATTATTTTCGAAAAATTGATATATTATTACTTTTGACTTGTAGATCCTATTTCTGCGTTCAAAAACGCTTTTTAAATGTCAGGAATTTTCAAAATGAAAAATCGACATAAGAAAAATCAATGAAATTTGAAATATAGATATTTTATATTATATTTATACTATTTATGGAATAATTTTTGAAATATCGATAAAAATCATTGATATAGGCTTATATAATGATAAATTATTTGATTAAATGGTTTTCGAGAAATAATAATAAAAAAAGAAACGATGGAATATTTTTAAAAGGTTTACATATCAATTTGAAATGTTTACATCAAAATTAAAATGTTTACGAAACCGAACCTCTCAACTCTATGAAGTGTCAAACGGCTTGGTCGATCAATTTTCAATGAGTATATCTTATCTTCTTGCAAGTGCCTCCGCGCAAGTCTACGGAGCTTCCTGCAAGCGTATTAACGAAACTCATGCCACATTCACATTCGATGAATTAAAGGAATCCTGGGATGCCTACGCCACATTCAATGACTCCCTTTCGGAAGCCGGCTGGGGCAGACTCAACATCAAAGCAAATCCAAATTCAACATCTCTTGATCAATTCTACTGCATGGGCTACATTGATACATCAGTTTCTGTTAATCGTGTTTACGAAGCTTATCACTTATTCCGCGAGGCTCAGGGCGCCACAGACGAGTGGCCAAGTGGCTGGACAAACTGGATCCGCCAGAACATCGAATACATCAATGAAATGATCGACGCCAATCCAAACTCCGATTACTGGAAGTCTATCAAGCTCATCCGCGAACAGTTCCGTGGTATGGTTGCTGGCCTCCGTGATCACAAGCCAGAAGGCGAAGTCGAAATTTCTGAAGTCGATTTCTGGATCTTCCAGTCCGCTGGCGATTTCGATGACCTCGCTGAAATCCTCAACCCAGGAACAACAAAAGACCCAGAGCTCAGCTCCCACTGCACAGGTATGCTCAAGTTCGCTCCAAACTACACAGATATCTACTTCGCTCAGGACACATGGAGCGACGTTCGCGACCTCCACGCCTACCTCAAGTCATACTCACTTAACGTTCCAGAGTTCAAGGCCAAGAATATCGCCTTCTCAACACGTACTGGCCATATCCAGTCTGTTGATGATTTCTGGATGGCTGACACAGGCCTTCTCGTCTTCGAGACAACACTCCACTGCTTCAACAAGACACTCTACTCCTTCGTCACACCACAGTCAGTTCTCACATGGATGCGTGTTTACTACGCCATGCTCTCTGCTGACAACGGCCGTGATTGGACACAGAACTTCATCCAGCAGAACTCTGGCACATACAATAACGAATACATCGTCCTTGATACAAAGAAGTTCACACCAGGACAGAAGCCAACAACAGATCTCGTCTGGATGATCGAGCAGCTTCCAACAGTTTACCACTCTGAGGATATCACAGATAAGTTCGTCGCTCAGGGCTGGTGGCCATCAATCAACACACCATACTTCGAAGATATCTTCAACCTTGCCGACTATCCAGGCCAGCAGGTTAGAGAGCCAAACAAGAAGGACTTCTGGTCATACTATGATCAGCCACGTTACAAAGTCATCACAAAGCACGTTAACGACGATAACACATATGACTTCTTCAAGACACTCATGAGATGGAACCACTACCTCGATGAGAAGGAGCCAAACTACCTTGAACCAGCTCAGGGCATCCTCGCTCGTTACGACCTTCGCCCAGAGAACGGCACAGCATTCGGCAAGAAGTCATCCTTCGCTGGCCTTGACTCCAAGACAGCCTCCGCCATCAAGGCTTCCAAGCACCTCACATTCGATGCCATCGGCTCTCCAAACTACGAGACACTCCCAGCCTTCAACTTCAATGACTGGCCAAAGGTCAGCCACACAGGCATGCCAGCCGAGTGGAAGTTCCCATGGACGTCCTTCGCCGCCGGTGAGTATACATGCTCCACATTCAACAAGACTGACGAGTGCCTTAACATGCCAGGATGCGGCTGGTGCATGTACTCTAACAAGTGCCTCCCAGCTCTCTCCAAGGACAGACCAGCCTTCGGCTGCGAGTGCGAAGACGGCTGGAAGGTCAAGGTTTACCTTCAGTCATATGCAATCCCACTTATCACTACAGTCTCAGTCTCAATCGTTGTCTTTGTCATCGCTGTCTACGTCATGGCATACTTCTACGCCAAGAAGCAGGCAACAGCAAATCCAAATTACGATAGTATCAAATAAGTAGTTTTTATAAACAATTTACAACATCTCATTAAAATCTAATATACAACTAAAACCTATATTAGTTCGCCTAAATTTCGATCAAATTTATTTTTATCGATAATCTTTTATGTTTTATCGTGATTGGAATCATTGATTAAGTCATTGACGTCTAGGAAATACGAGAAGGCTTTTGATATGAAGAGGTTGAACTATTCCATGAACTATGAGAAAAAGTTTTACAATTTCATGAAATTTATGATCATAAAATGAAGCAAAAATCAAAGCTGTATTATCACAATTTGTCCTATGCGTTGACATCTGAATAGTTAAAATCTTATATTAAAATCATGCTATTTAGCAAAAAGTTAAACTATTTTTTCATAGATTTAACTCCTATAACTCACATATTTTTTTGACGAATCATTTTTGTAAAATGTCAAAATATCTGATTTACGTGACAAAATTTTAATTGTGTACGTTTACTAATATATATTATGCAGCACGTCGATTCCATTATTGTTGATTCAGAAGTAGTTGGAAGTGATGGGGCTGTAAATAGGAGGAAAATTTTATATGAATTTCATATTAAAAACAGCGGTGGGTCAGTCACAGGCGATTTTATTTTGCAAATCACTGATCCTGTTGATCCAAGTTTTCTTTTTGATATGACTATGCCTTCAGGTAGTTTTGCTAAAATCAAATCCGAACTTAATTTGCTTTGCGAATTTATCGATTTCCCAAAAAGTTTTCATAAATTACTTTCAAATTGCAATACGCAAGGAAACTGGCAGCTTATCATCGATTCTAAGTCTTTTGATACGCCGATGCTCGTTATTAGAGAAAGAACTGAATTTAATATTATCAACCATTTGAAATTACCGATAGTGCTCGCATCAGACTCACGTCTTAATGAATATCTAACGACAGAAGTTAAAAAATACAAGTTTTTAGCCGAACAAAACGCAAAGAAAGCTGAACAATTAGAATTGAATGTTCAAAAGACAAGTTTACAGTCTGAAACCATGACTAAACAACTAGAACAAACATACAAAGATCAAATTGAAGAAATATCAAATGCAAAAAATCAAATTGTTCAAGAATATGAATCTAAACTGAGATTAATGAAAAGCCAGTACAACAACGAGTTAAAAAACATAGATGAAAAGAATAAACAGCAATATCAACAAATAGTTCAACAATATGAAGAAAAAATAAAAACAGCCCTTAGCGAAAACAAAGAACTTAAAGACTCTAAGTATGAACTCAACGCAACTATTGCTAAATACACAGAAAGAGTGCAGCTCTTAGAGTCACAGGTAAATGAGCTCAAGCAAGATATTCAGCGCAAAGAAGAAGATGGAAAGCAATTCAACACAACCCTACTTCAAACAACGCATAATGAGGCGACATTAAAATCGATGAATTCCAATCTTCTTAGCGAAAACAATCAGTTAAAGCAGCAAATAGAGAGTATAACAAAGCAAAATAATCAGTATATTAACCAATTACGCTCAGTAATGAACGAAAACGTCGCAAAAGACAAAGAAATAGAAAGCTTGACTAAAAATGTTGAAAATCTTTCTAAAGAAGTCTCTCAGTTCGATCTCGTGAAAGCGAAATGCAAGGAGGTCATTGAGCGCTATCTCATGCAGAACAATGAACTCAAAGAGCAGTACAATGAGCTATACAATGATTTCCAGAAAGACGAAGAATATATCAGCGAGCTTCGCCAAAACCTCGAATCAGGCAGCATGATATTGAACGAGTACAAAGCGAAGATCAAAGAATTGAGTGAGAAAAATGATGAATTGACAATCGAAGTCAAAGAGCTCGAGAATAGTCTGCATATTTCTGAGAGCACAATTAAAACTTTAGAGCTTCAACTGGAACAGAAAACTTCAATTTCTATTGGAAGTAAATCACCAAGAACGCAAATAGCAATTGATGGCGACATAAATCAAAGCGGTTCATCATTTTGGAGTTGCTTGAATTAGTTATATCTAATAAATTAATGTTTGTATTTTTCTATATCAAAAATTTTATTTATACCAGTATATTGTGTACACAGTGTAACCATTTTGCAACACTTTAAGCATAGGTATTAGGAAAAAGTTCTATTGTTACAAGATTATTAGCTACTGGGGAAAATGATGATGTTTGAGAAGATAATTTAAGATTAAAAAAGTTTATGCGAATACTCCATGAAAATTTTTTCGAAGTTCAAATATTTCATATGTTTTTTGTTATCCCGAACGCAATTTAAGGCTGCATCATTGGCATTAGCTATACGTTGTGTCTATCGCAGGAATTATGAGAAGGAGTTTGACAACTTCATGATGACCATTATATGAAGCTCTAATCAAAGCTGTATTGTTTTTTTTTTTTTTTTTTTTTTTTTTTTGTG